>CM024592.1:23920625-24117218 GCA_014182565.1 Eucalyptus marginata | reverse complement strand
AGATATTAATTCGCATCTAAATTTTTTAATGCATGAAATTCCAATGTACTCATTTGAGTCAATTTTCACCGATAATTGTTGATATGGCGATATGCCATTTAGGAAGGCCGGCACAATTGGATCAAGTACGTCTGCTATTTTAGACGAAAATTGACTAGCGCTAAGATCAGAATTTCAAACAAATATTTAGGATTGAAATGACAAAATTGAAAAGTTTAGGATTAAATTGGCAACCCTACAAGAGGTTTGGGATTGATTGGGTGATTTTCCCATTGCACTTACATACACCAATTCAGCATAGTGGTAAGAGAGCACATGTTGTTTACCTTTGATTGATGGTATTGCTCAATATAAGCATGAATGAATCAACGATTTTGAAACATTATTGTTTGATTTATTTATTTTTCTCAAAAAAAAGAAATTCATGTTTCCCTTTTTCATGGCATTGACTAGTCATGAGCACTCTCTATCGCTTATGAAATGAGTTCATCCAATAACTTGCAAAGTTTATGGAAAAGTTTGAGAGGAATAAACGTAAAATATTTCTAATAGAATAAATACCGAAACGTAAAATAGGTAACAAATGAGATTATAATAGCCAAGAGGAGACTTTCGTCTCAATGTACATTAACGAAAGTTGGTGGACAAACCTATAACAATTTTTTCCTGTATAGAAACTATCCTATGAGCTTTAATGAAGAAAAAGTTCAGGAGAAAAGGCGAAAAGTAGATGACCAAACCATAAATATATCAGAATGTATTGTGAGATTCTTGGTCATAGGGATTCTTTATGCTTTTTAATGGTGTGAAATTTGATCCTAACACGAGTGTAATGTGTTGAACACGCAGTGGAAGGATGTATGACTGATCGGAGTCTACCCATGTTGTCAAGAAAATTGCTGTTCCAGATGGTTATACGATGGTACTGTCAGAAAAGTAGAAAGCTATTGGGATTTTAGGAGAATTGTATATTGCTTTCTTAATCTTTCAGTATGTGATTACAACCCTATTTATAATACAAGATGTCTAAATAATTAGGAAGAAAATATACACAAATCCCAAAATATACATAATATTCCACAAATATTCCCTACAATCAAAAATCAATCGAGATCAATTAGTATTGGCAACTGTATCTTCAACGTCCTCAAGCTTGGCGGTCTATACACATCAAGGACGCCTAGCTTCATGCAGATACTAACGTTGTTTCGACATGCTCCTTGGTAAAGATGTCCGCGGTTGCTCTGCTGTTCTTATCCCTCTTGTTCTAATCACCCCACTATGAATCTTGTCTTGGATGAAGTGACAATGAATTTCTATATGCTTCGTCCTTTCATGGAATACTCTGTTCATTGCAAGTTTAAGTGCAATATCATTATCACAAAATAAAACAGTGGGTTCTTTTATCCGTAAGCCAAGATCTTGAAGAAGGCCTCTTATCTAGACTATCTCACAATTAGTCTTTGCCATTGCTCAATATTTTGCCTCGTAGGATGATAAAGATACGGTTGATTGTTTCTTTGTCTTCCATGAAATTAGAAAAATCCCCCAGTTTTTATACAAAAACCTGAATTTATCTTCTACTCATGGGACAAGTAGCATAATCCATGTCACAATATGTTGTCATCTCCATATTGTTGTATCAGGACAGCAATATTCCCAATTGAGGACTGTCCTTTCAAGTATTTTATGACCTTCAATGCTGCATCCATGTGAGCTATTTCGGAGCGTGCATAAATTGGCTAAGAATCTGAACTACATAATAGATGTCTGGCCTGATCATGGTCAAATAGATAAGTTTTCCAACGAGTCTTTGATAAGCAGAAGGATCTTTAAGCAAAGGATCATTGTTTATGGGTGACAATCCTTTGTCATATTCAGCTGTTGTCAACCTGATATTTTGATCGATTGGAATAATAGCTGGCTTAGATCCCAACAAACCCGCTTCCGATACAATTTCTAAGACAAATTTACTGCTTGGCTAAGACAGATGCCCTTATTTGACCACGCAATTTCTATTCAATGAAATATTTGGGAGATCCCAAATTCTTAATATGAAATGTAGAATGGTGAGATACTTCTTGAATCTCTCAATGGGCGCATCATTTTCCATAATGAGTATATCGTTAACATATATAAGTAAGTAGATTGACGACGTACCTTATTTCCATGTAAATAAAGCATAGTTATGCTTAGATTGAATTTTGCCGTTGCAAGTGCATCGGTGAATTTGGCATACCATTGATGAGAAGCTTGTTTGAGCCCATATAGGGATTTACGAAGACCGATACACACACTATCCTCCCCCCGTCCTGCCGGAAATCCCGGTGGAATATCCATATAAATTTCTTCTTTAAGATCCCCATGTAAGAAAGCATTATGGAATATATATATATATCCTCACTAACTTTTTTTTGTTGCAACACCAATTTGCATCCTCTACTTTTGAAATTGATACTACCGTGTGACTTATAATTAGGCTTTAAATTAGACCAAATATCAGTTGATGTTATAGCTGATGAAATTGTCATTTCTTCCAAAAATCTATATCAATATAAATTCGTAAAACTAATGCATTTGTCCATTCTGAACAATTTACAAAGGAAAAAAAAAATAAATAGAACTTTCTTCGAGGGCTACTTATAAATTTTTTTGAGCTTGTGTAATTTATATGTAGGTGGTAAGCTTAGAGAAACTATTCACATTATGCACATATTTTTTACGCGGACTGCCACGTCAATTTTTATTGGGTCAAAATAGTGATGTGAACTATCAGCCCCGCTCAACCGAGTCAGCACTTATTTTTTTTTCTCTGTTTCTATTCCTTCTTTGTGGCTAACGTGACATTTCCTCTTTCCTGAGGAAAAGTTACAGAGAGAGTTGATGGCAAAGTGGGCCTCAGTCCAATTTTTAATCTTTTCGAGCCCCAGAACTTTCGAAAGTACACACAGATGCACCAAAACGGGGCCCAAGACAGGGGAGTGGCGCTTCTTTAGCGAGAGTTGACTCGCGATCTCACCTCGAACTTAGTCATACTATGAGTTTCGATCGAGCCGACACTAAGTTTTGACCTGCGAATCCATGGGATTTCACGAGTTAGCTCAAAATCTTAACTCCGTTGGCTGTCTCTGTCGTTTTACATGCGGTCGGCAAAAAAAAAATGTTTCCATATCGAGCATGATCAAGTGCTAGAGACGCTAACAATGCTAAACCATTAAAAGATGTCAAAGCTTTCAACTGTTTATGCTAAACCACACGTGCAATAAAATGATGAACGGCACTATCCGAACATTAACTTTTTTAAGGTTCGTTTGCTCAGTGATTCATTTCCTAGAGTATCTATCTCTAGTTTGATTATATTGCACTAAATCAATCAACTTTTTGAGAAATGATGGGTCCTGAGGTACTTTAATATCTAGTGGTTATACTGAGATTTTTTTTTTTGTCATAGGTGTTTGAAATATAAAATTTCAACTATTATTTATATATATCAATGTATGGGAAAAAGATTATCCTATTTTGATTTTGTACAATTTTTTCCTAAAAACACGTTAGTATTCCTTTTTTTTTTTGGTTTTTTGTGGAATTTCTTACTTTTTCTTGGAATTTTTAATTTAAAAAATAATTGGCCGGTCGAGTGACAGCCTTGCGTAGCCAGATGATTAGACCTCTTAATATTTTTGCATCCGAGCTGTAGAAAGAATTTGGAAATTATACAACTAGGAAGAAATTTCAAACAATAACTTTCAATCAACTAGTCTAGCAAATGGGGATGTAGCTCAAATGGTAGAGCGCTCGCTTGCATGCGAGAGTGTACAGGGTTCGATCCCTGCATCTCCACCTGCTCTTACTAATATTTTAGATACAAAACTATGCAAAGGGGAAAGAGTGGATTTAGCTATCTTTTCTTCTTCTCTTTTTTTTTTTTTTTCAATTAGTTAAGATGATTTTTAATTCTCCTTTTGGCAGCCAAAGAAAGAAAACATTCTCGTGCAGAGTTGGTGGAAAAAAAAAAAATGGAGAAGAGATTATGACGTGACACGGTCTGGTTTAATCTCAAGCAACCAAGTCGTCATCGGCACCACTTCCTGTATTTTATGCACCTCTTCTCACTCCACCTTTCTCTTCGCTCTCAAAACAAATAAAATCGGGAGATTTTTCTTCCAATTGATGTGCAAAAGTGCTCGCCACACTTGGTGAAATGGCACTTTCTAGAGAATGAACATCCAATGAAGGCTTTTGGACGGGCGATTAGGGAGATTCCTCAGGGACATCTCTCCTTTTGATTCTCAAGAAGGTAACATGCACTGGATTTTTTTGTTCTTTCTTTTTTTTTTTGGTGCAAAATGGAAATACAATACAACAAAGATGAACATTCCTCTTTTTTATTTTTATTTTCTTGAAATGCATCAATTTTTTTTGTATAGAGCTATCGGGAAAAAAAGACATCACTTTTAAAGTATATTGTGGCATATGCCATACCAATTTCCACACTCGTCAAATGTGAATGCGGACTAATTTCTTATCCCATTGTACTCAGTGCGAAAGTTGTCAAAAATATCATTCTTTTCAATTTTCTTAGGTAATTGAATTTTTTAGAAAACAATTATATTAATTTGCTATTATATGCAACCATGAGATTATCGGTGTGGTCACTAAAGAAAGCAAAGTGACAAAATTCAAGGTTGGGGACAATGTGGGTGTTGTTGGTATGCTTGGATCACGCCACTCTTGTGCAACTTGTAGAAATAATCTTGAGAATTGTGGCCCCAAATGATCATGACTTATAGTGCAAAATACTACGATGGAACCACCACTTATGGTGGATATTTGCTCATCATGGTATCAAACGAGCACCTTGTAATTAAGATCCTTGATAACTTGCCTGTAGATGGTAATGCTCCTCTCCTTTGACGATGGGATCACCGTCTACAACCCATTGAAGTACTATGGGCTTGATAAAGCCAAAATGCACTTAGAGATGGTTTGGGCTTCGTGGGCTCGGACACATGGCTATAAAATTTGCTAAGGCCATGATGAGCCTTAAGGTGATTCATAAGTAGTTCCTCACCGAGTAAGAAGAAGGAAGATATGAACCATTTGGGAGCTGATGGATTCTTGGTTAGCCATAATATAGAAGAAATGCAAGCATGTTATGATCACATTAAATTATTGTCTTTGAACATGTATTGTTGTATGGATAACCAAATATAAATTAATGTCACTTGTTTTGTTAATCAGAGTTGATGTGATGGTACAATGGATGGCATCATTGACACCATCTCAATTATGCATACTCTTTTGCCTTTGATTACTTTCTTGAAAACTCATGGTAAGCTTGTCATGGCTGGTGCACCAAAGAAACCGCTTGAGCTACTTTTACCTTCCCACTCCTCATGAGTAAACCTAAGCAAGTCTTTTGAATTTTATAATAGTTCTTGGAGAAAGTTTCCTTCATATTTGGTGTATAAGGTGAAAGTCTAATGTTTTTTAAGTTTAGGTAAAGGGATCATTCAAGTTTCAAGGATGAAAAAAAAGTGATAACTAAGAATTACAATTAAAGGTCAAAATATTGCGGGAAGAAGTTGCGTTGGAGAAGGAAGTTGCGTTGGAGAAGTTAAGGAGATGAAAGAGATGATTGATTTCACATCAAAGCACAACAAAATCACGAATATTGAGCTTATTCCGATGGATTATGTGAACACTGCCATGCAACATTTGTTAAAAATAGATTTTAAGTATAGATTTGTCAATGACATCGCCAATTCATTGAAGTCCTTTTGATGACCATTCCAATGGATTACTATTTGGCTGAGCGTAGATGAAGATTAATTTTCTTTGCATGTTTTCCAAAGTCATTTGACAACTCAGATGATTTTCAATTTGATCATTTGCTTTGCCTAAGTGTGGTAATACACTTAATATCTCCTTTGGAATGATGATGTGTAGATAGCAAAGCCAATTCCCTTTCTCAACAATCCTTTTGTGACCCTATTTTTGGAAAAATAAAACTAAGCAACTAGGAGGATTGGGTCGCACAACAAGAAGTTTCAACATCCACTTTCACATTTGATAGTAAAGAGTTAACGGGTCAAAATGTACTTGAATAAATATTCCACGCTGTCTAAAGAATACGTCATGAAAAATTGAAATTCTGAAAATGAAATCCTCACTAACTTTTTGTCTCAATACCACTTTGCATCTCCTACTTTTAAACTCAACACTTTGCACCATGGGACTTATAATTAGACTTAGATTACACCATACATCAATTGATATTATAGCTTACATTATTATCATTTTCTTCCAAAATTTCAATCTATTTACATGTTAGCCTATAAATACATATAAAATTAATACGTTTGTCCATTTCTCAAATAATTTATAAAGGAAAACAAATAAAACAAACTTTCTTAGAGCGCTACGTAGGATTTTTTTTTTTTAGAGATTATGCAAATTGTAATTAGTTGGTAAGTTTAGAGGAACTATTCAATCAACTGCTTCAAATCTATACCGCCTATAAAAAAAATCAACCTATTTGTAGACAATCAAAAATTTCAATTTAACTATAGAGAAATTTAGCTTAAAACAGTTTTTTCATTATGCTATCAACACATTAAAATTTATTACCTATACATATATTAATTTTTAATTTTTTTTTTTTTTGAGTATAATATATCCTAAAGACATATATTTAAAAATTTTCAAGAACACATATTTTTTTTTTTATTGTTTAAAATAGGTCAAATCTATACGTATGTTTTTTAAGCGGCTTAGAAGAGTGACTTCACATTTTGTGATAAAATTAAAAATGTTATGAAGTGATGTTGCTAGCTCGAGACGCCTAGAGGGGGTGATTAGGTGAAAATATAAAATCTTGATAAATTAATGCGAAATAGAACAAATCAAGGGCTTGCACATGGTCCAGATTTTGGAACATGGTTTATAATTTGTTATACTTGTAGAACTAACTTTAAGAATAACTTGCAAGTGTGCAGTAGACTTTAACAATAATAATAAGAGAGTAAGGATCAGAGAAATTGCATGCAAGAATCTATAGTGGTTTAGTTTAGATTAAGCTTCGTCTACTCTTCCATGCTAACAATCTACTAGCTGGATTCCATTATATGATTAAGAAGAGATTACAAATTTGAGTACAAACACTCGGCAGTAGATCATACTATCTTAAAGTAGCACCCGACACGCAACACGCGACATGCGACATGACACACGACACGTGACGCATCATTTCTAAAAAAAATAGAGAATTTCGACACGTTGGGACACGTTGTATATTAAATGTATATTTTTATATACATAATAAATTATGATTTTTATGATTATTTCAATAAAATTAATTTAATTCAAATTCATAAATAAATAAATAAATAATAAAATTCTAGAATGAATTTACACTAAAAATAATGATATTATTCTTTGTTTCAATTTAACAAATTCAACTCCATTCCAATAATCTATAAAATTTGGAGAAGGAGAACAAGTAATTCACATCTTGGATTCACGTGTTAGACATATCAGAAAAAAAAAAAAAATTAGGGTGTGAATTTTTGTATCATGGGAATTAAGAGTCAAAGAGAAGAGAATACTAAGTTTTTTTTTTCTTTCGCTATTTATTATTTTTATTATTTTTTCATATATATATATATATATATATATTTTGACTCTCATTTATTGAAAATTTTTTAAAATTGATCTCACTTATCGAAATCGAAAACTCATTTGTTAGAATTCCAACTTGAGTATCGAAAGTGTCGAGAAAGTTGACTAGGTGTCGGATTTTTCGATACGTATTAACAGAGTGTCGGAGAGTGTCCAAGAGTGTTGGACATGGGTCGTGTTCGACATGACACGAAAGTTCGAAAATGTCGTGACTTCCTAGACACTATTTCACTAAGTCACTCTTTTGATATTTCTCTCACAATCACAAATGTTTAAATATTTTAAAGACAAGCTTATGATCGAATTTTGCTTAGACTTTGAAATTATAGATTCTAGGTTTCATCTCCTACTTGTCCCTCAGTCCCTTGGTCTCCTTATATTCTTCCACTTCCAAACTAGTTGTTGGATGGTCTACGGAGGATTGTCTTCCAATTTACTCATTGAACATATTTGTATCAAGAAGATTTGGTAGCCGTTGAGTGACAAAGATAGAATCTCCACTTGATTCCGATCGTCTATATAATTAAAGTTTTGGTTTCAATAAGTAGAGTTTTCCTGTTTAGAAAGAAGTTATCTTCAAAATTGATTTGCCAATCAATATATTTTGGTATAAAATTCAAATTAGACCACTAGCACGTTATATGTTCTTGGCCCGTGTTACGTTTTTGTCAAGTTATCTCCTTCTAAACTTGTCTCGTTTTTGAACTTGCCACATTCTGAAATTGTTTCGTCTATACATAAAGTCCGGATATATTCAGCCTTAAAGTCCGGACTTCAACTTTAACATAGAGTCTATCTTCTGGTTCTTTCAAATATAGTAGTTAATTATATCTTTTATAAGTTCTATCATGTGAATAGCGGCTTGTGTGTTTTTACTTAGTTACTCAATCGTTAAATGTTAGTAGCTTCTGATTTATTTTGTCATTTTCAAAACATCATAAGGAATTTCTCTTAGCATGAAGTACAGTATGATGTGAACTACTGTCAAGTGTAATTTTACGTCTCATTACAAAACTTAAGATGCAAAGTGTTGATTTTAAAAGACTAGAAGCAAAGAGGTATAAAAGGCAAACTGTAATGGAAATTTTTTAAATTTCCATAGAATATTTTGATAGAGTTTTGTCAATCTTTCATTACATATACTTACAACGGTTTAATTGAGTATTTCTGATCGCTAATTTTTATCAAATGTGAAAGCGAACCTTCAAAACTTCTTTATATATATAATAAAGTCCTATATATATTAAAGAAAAAGTAGTTGAAATGGATGTTGACTGAAAGTGATGAATTTCTTACTCCGGACGTAAAGGGAGCTCGTGTAATTAAGAGAATTGCCTACGCAAGACGAAAGCAACCTAAATTACAGTTGCGATCTATACAAAGCAATAATATTTATTTCGGAGGTGATAATGAAATGATAACATCACTAGAGCATAGGCAAATCACGCTAAACTGTTACAAGTGGGAAAATGATCTTAGCTATATAAACTCTTAAAAGTAAAGATAAGAGATGCCGATATTTATTCTTGCTCCGGAGAGTGCCAAACCATTTGAAAACCTCAAGAAGACTTCAATGAATTGGCGATGTCGATGACAAATCGATACTAACATCTGCTTTTGACAGGACGCTCCATGGCGTATTCACATAATCCATAGGAATAAGCTCAATATCCGCAACTATGTCGTGCTTCGCTGCGAAATCAATCATCTCTTGTGTTTCCTTAATCCCTCCAATAAGGCTTCCTCCCACAATCTTTCTTCCTGTCATCGTAGTCTTAATTGTTACTTCTTCTTTTTTCATATGTAAAACTCAAAATATTCTTTTACTAAAACTAAAAAGCATTAAAATTTTATCTTAAACACCAAATATGAAGGCAGTTTTCTTAAGAAATTCAAAAGACTTGGTTAGGCTTACCCATGAGGAGGCGAAGCAAGTAACTCAAGCGGCTTCTCGGTGCACCAACCAAGACAAGCTTTCCATGATATTTCAAGAGACCGATCAAAGGCAAGAGAGCATGCACAGCTGAGACTGTGTCAATAATGCCATCCATTGTACCCATTGCTAACTGCACTTAATAAAAGATAGTAACATAAATTCATATTCCGTTATCCTTATTCCTATAAATGATTTAAAAAAAAAATTCTCTTGTGACTACAACATACTTGCATCTCTTCTGTGTTGCGGCTAACCAAGAAGCCATCGGCTCCCAAACGGTCCATGGCTTCCTTCTTCTTGTTAGGCGAAGTACTGATAACGGTCACCTTGAGGCCCATGGCCTTGGCAAACTTTACAGCCATGTGCCCTAGCCCACCCAGCCCAACCACTCCCTAAGTGCATTCCAGCCTTATCAAGCCCGTAGTACTTCAATGGACTATAAACAGTGATCCCAGCACAAAGGAGAGGAGCACTACCATCAAGAGGCAAGTTATTGGGGATTTTAATTACAAAGTGCTCATCGGATACCATGATGTCCGAGTAGCCACCACGGTGATGGTTCCATCGTAGAACTTCGAACCATAGGAAAAGATCATTTTGGGGCAATAATTCTCAAGATCTTCTTTGCAATCTGCACAGGATCCACATGATCCAACCAAACACCCAACACCCACCTTGTCCCCAACTTTGAATTTTGTCACTTTGGTGCCTACTTCAGTGACCACACCGACAATCTCATGTCTGCATGCAATGGCCAATTGGTATAATTATTTTCTCAAAATTTTCGTTTACTTATCTAAGAAAATTGAGAAAGGTAATGTTTTTGAGAACGTACCAGGAACCACGGGATAAGAAGTTATTCCCCATTCATTTTTAACGTTGTGGAGATCCGAATGGCATATACCACAATACAATACCCTAAAAGTCACATCTTTTTCTCCAGTGGCCCTATAAAAAAATGAAAAACAATGAATTTCCGGAGCAAAGTTTTTCACCTTTGTTGCATTTTTACTGCACCAAAAAAGAAAAAAAAAAAAAAAAGACAAAGAAAAGGAAAACCAAGATATGTTACCTTCTTGAGAACTCGAAGGGAGAGAGATGTCCTGAACAATCTCTGGCTGCCCATCCAAAGCCTTCACCGGATGTTCATTCTCTGCTGACATTGCCATTTCACGAGGTTCAACGAGCACTACTTCAAACTAAATCGGAAGAGTTTCGTAATTTGTGTGTTTTGAGATATGGAGAGACTGGTGATGGGAGGAGGCTGAGAAGCGAGGTATATATGGGGCTTCAGAGGCTTGAGAAAGTGGAGGTGATGACGTACCAAGTGAGCAAAACTCGGGGTACATCGTGCGTCATCATCTCTTCCCGTTGTTTTGACCAGTCAACCTTTGCGAAGAAGTCTCTCCCTTTTCGTACTTGCGTCTGCTGGTCTAGCAGCCACGACTTCGTCTCCAACATCCCCTTGAAAAACGATAACGTAGAAACAATATTCATCCTCGGTCTAACTCATGACCTAAAACTGAGTCGTTTATTGGAGTCAATCCCAAACATAAAAATGGGGGTAATGATAATCGGGAGGGGAAATTAACCAATTTGAGTTATCATTTTTCAAGGGGATGTTGTAGACGAAGTCATGGCTGCTAGACCAGCAGACGCAAGTACGAAAAGGAGAAACTTCTTCGCAAAGGTTAACTGGTCAAAACAACGGGAAGAGATGATATAGCC
Source organism: Eucalyptus marginata (assembly GCA_014182565.1). Taxonomy (NCBI): domain Eukaryota; kingdom Viridiplantae; phylum Streptophyta; class Magnoliopsida; order Myrtales; family Myrtaceae; genus Eucalyptus; species Eucalyptus marginata. The sequence goes on along the minus strand of CM024592.1, from coordinate 24,105,874 downwards.
TATTAGAATACATATGAGGAAAACATGGTAGCACTTTCATTACATATTAGTAAAGAGGCGTATATGTTATGCTGAAAAAAATGTAAAAGCATAGGAAAATAAATTGTGATTTGACAAATCAATATAATGAAAGATTCATTTGGATTTAGAATTGATGAGAGATTTATGCGATTATATATATATATATATATATATATATATATATATATATATATAGCATTTTTATATACTTCATGCATTATGGTTGAACATTTGTCACAAGTGCGATTCTGGAATGTCAATTTTCAACTATTGTTCATATATGTTTGTGTTTTGTGTATTATAAATTGTGTTTAATTTTGATTAATTGTCTTTATTATTGAGAAAGAAAAATCCATCATACGTCGATTTTGTTTAATTTTTGTCCCAAGAAACACCATTACTGATTTTCTTGAACTCTGTGGAATTTTTGGGTTTTTTCCTGGGACTTTTTAATTTTCTGGAATTTTAAATTTTAAGATTAATTTTAAAAAAAAAAATTGGCCCTAGTCTAACGTGCCTGATCCCCCACGAGGAGTTGGCATGTCCTGTCAAGGGTGACAAGTCGTGTGTCTCTCGAACGTTCCTCGGAATATTGGGTGATTGGACATCAACATTTTTAGGGACCTTGGTCTAAAGAAACGATTTGGAAATAACAAGTCTACGAAGAAACAATCAACAAATCATCCTCTTAAGTGAATTGCTACATCAATATATTAAACTATATCTTAAATAATAATAAAAATTAGTACGAGCAGGTAAAGTGGGTTCCATTTTTACCTGTCCCAATTAAATAATATCAGAGGATGCATATTGTTTCTTTTTTCATTTCTTTATTTTATCTTATAGATGATGCTTTGGCTGCTAGCCGAGCAGACCCAAGTATAAAAGAGACCATTTCTTGCGAAGGTTGGAACTGGTCAAAAGAGGGGAGCGATGATGACGCACCATGTCTGGTTCAGTTTGGCCGCTAAGGACTTCGTCACCGCCCCTTCCTGCATCTTCTCAACCCCTATACCACTCTCATACTCTTCGTATCTAAAACGCACACAAATTACAAAATTCTCTTCAAGTTTAATGGCAATGTCGCCAGAGAACGAACACGCAATAAAGGCTTTTGGAAGGGCAGCCAGAGATCCTTCAGGACATCTCTCCCCTTTCAAGTTTTCAAGAAGGTGATGTGATTCTATTTCTCTTTTTATTTGTTTCTGCGTTTTGGTGCAGCTGAAAATGCAAACATCTCGTTTTCTCAAAATGGGCTAATTGTCTTTTTTATAGGGTCATCGGAGAAAAAGACGTGACTTTTAAAATTTTGTACTATTGTATATGACATTCCGATCTCCACAACGTCATAAATGAATGGGAAATTATTTCTTATCCCTTCCTTCTTGGGTACAAGTTCCGACAAATATCATCCTTTTTGTTTTTTTCTTAGATAAATCAACGAAAATTTTCGATGAAGTGATTATACTAATTAACCATTGTATGTAGGTATGAGATTGTTGGTGTGGTCATAGAAGTTGGCGGCAAAGTGACAATATTCAAGGTTGGGGATAAAGTGGGTGTCGGGTGTATGGTCGGATCATGTCACTCTTGTGAAAGTTGCAAAGACAATCTAGAGAATCACTACCCAAAATGGTCTTGACCTATGGTGCAAAGTATTACGATGAAACCACCACTTATGGTGGTTTCTTGAATATCATGGTATCGTATAAGCATTCCATAATTAAAATCCCGACAACTCGCCTCTTGATGGTGGTGTTCCTCTCCTTTGTGCTGGGATTATTGTTTATAGTCCATTGACGTACTACAGGCTTGATAAGGCTGGAATGCACTTAGGGGTTGTTGGGCTTGGTGGGCTTCGACACATGGTTGTAAAATTTGCTAAAGCTATAGGCCTCAAACTGACTATCATCAACACCTCCCCTAATAAGAAGAAGGAAGCTATGGAGCATTTGGGAGCCGACGGATTATTGATTAGCTGTAATACATAAGAGATATAAGTATGTTAGAGTCACAACAAATTATTTTCTTTTATCATGCATAGAGGTAAGGGTAAACGAATGTATATTAACATTAATATCTTTTATTAATTGCGCTTTGCAACACAATCTCAACTGTGCATGCTCTTTTGCCTCTGCTGGGTCTCTTGAAAAATAATGGAAAGCTTGTCATGGTTGGTGCAATAGTGAAACCACTCAAGCTACTTGCTATGCCACTCCTCATGGGTAAGCCTACGCGAGTCTTTTAAAATTTTATAGCTCTCCATGGAATAGACTAGCTTAATTTTAGTTCTAGTAAAAGGTTAACTTTGAGTTTTTCATGGATGGACGAAGTAACAAATGAGACTTATAATAACAGGTAGAAATATTTTGGGAGTAAGTTGCATTGGAGGGATTAAGGTGACACAAGAGATGATTGACTTCGCAGCAAAGCACGCTATAATCATAGATATTGAGCTTATTCCTATGGACTATGTGAACACCGCCATGGAGTGCTTGTCGAAGCAGATGTGAAGTATCGATTTGTCATTGACATCATCAATTCATCGAAGCCATTATGATGATCATTCCAATGGATTATTACTTGACCTAGCATGGATGAAGATTAACTTTATTTATCTTGTATTTTCAAGGTTGGGTTTTACTACTAAGATGACAATTCCATTTCATGATTTGCTTCTACTTATTAGTATGGTGGTAACATTACATTTTCCCTTTGGAATAACGACCACTACTTTGTATAAATGCAAAAGAGTTTCCTTTTGTATACTAAGAAATTCACGCACTTTCGAAGTCAATGCCCTTTCTCAACATTTCTGTGACTTTGCGGAGAAAACTTCAACAACAACAACACAAAGGATTTGGACGATCAACAAGAAGTTCCAAGATCCAATTTCTCATTTGACAACAATTGTGAAGTGATCAACATTGTGCTTAATCCACATAATTCGCCATACTATTTAATGAATATGTCATGAAAATTGAGAAAATTGTCGATGTAGATCTGAAAATAATTTATTTGAAATTCCAAAAAGAAATCCTCACTAACTTTTGTCACAACACCTCTGCATCCTAATGCTTTTTAAAATTGACGCTATCACGACACTTAGAATGAGACTTTAAATTACACCAACTCTCGCCTGATGTTGTAGCTTACAAAATTGTCATATTCTTCCAAAAATACATATCAGTACATAAGTACATATAAAACCAATGCATTTGTCCATTTCAACGATTTTAAAAGGAAAACAAATAAATGGAACTTTCTTAGAGGGCTACTTAGAATTCTTTTTGAGCTTATGCAAATTGTACGTAGATGGTAAGTTTAGAGGAACTATTTCAATTCAATTTCTCGATATATACACGGCCTATAAAATTCAAAGAATCCATCTGTCTCTAAACATTTAAAATTTGAATTTTACCCAAGACATATGTAATCAAAAACATTTTCAACTTCCAATTCTATTATCAACACTTTGAATTTAGTTCTATCTATATTATTACAATTTTTCCTAAAGACGTTTGTTAAAAGATTTTCAACTTCCAAGAACATATCTAATACAAAACATTTGGTTGTCCGGGATTTCTAATCAAGATAGGGACTGGATAAGACAAAGATATGAAATTCTGGGATTTTTTATATCTTGTCTATTGTTTGGTGAATCGAAGTATAAAAGTCGGATATATTCACATCATATCATGTACATTTTTTTGATATGAATGTCATGTCATTATAAATGAACCTAAATGTTCATAAACGGAGATGATGAAAATAGTTCCTCTAGTTTGACTATATTGCACTAAATCAATTAACCTTTTGAGAAATGATGGGTCCCGTGAGGTACTTCAATATCTAGTGTGCTATAATTGAGATTTTTTTTTTTTTTTTTTTTTGTCATAGGTGTTTGAAATATAAAATTTCAACTATTATTTATATATATCAACGCTTGATGTATCACGAATTGTCTTTAATATGGGAAAAAGATTATCCTATTCCGATTTTGTACAATTTTTTCCTAAAAGAACATTAGTATTCCTTTTTTTGGTTGGTTTTTGTGGAATTTCTTACTTTTCTTGGAATTTTAATTTAAAAAATAATTGACAGTCGAGTGACAGGCCTTGCGTAGCCGATGATTAGACCTCTTAATTTTTTTGCATCCGAGCTGTAGAAAGAATTTGGAAATTATACAACTAGGAAGAAATTTCTAACAATAACTTTCGTTAATCAACTAATCTAGCAAATGGGGATGTAGCTCAAATGGTAGAGCGCTCGCTTTGCATGCGAGAGGTACAGGGTTCGATCCCCTGCATCTCCACTTTGTTGCTCTTACTAATATTTTAGATACAAACTATGCAAAGGGAAAGAGTGGATTTAGCTATCTTTTTCTTCTTCTCTTTTTTTTTTTCAATTAGTTAAGATGATTTTTAATTCTCCTTTTGCTCGCAGCCAAAGAAAGAGAACAAGGTTGACTGGGAAAAAAAATGGAGAAGAGATTATGACGTACAGGGTCTGGTTTAATCTGCTAACCAAGTACGTCATCAGCACCACTTCCTGTATTTTATGTACCTCGCTACTCACTCCACCTTTCTCTTCGCGTCTCAAAAACAAATAAAATCAGAGATTTTTCTTCCAATCTGATGTGCAAAAGTGCTCGCCACACTTGGTGAAATGGCACTTTCTAGAGAATGAACATCCAATGAAGGCTTTTTGACGGCGATTAGAGATTCCTCAGACATCTCTCTCCTTTTCAGCTCTCAAGAAGGTAACATGCATGGATTTTTTTTGTTCTTTCTTTCTTTTTTTGGTGCAGCTGGAAATACAATACAACAAAGATGAACATTCCTCTTTTTTATTTTTATTTTCTTGAAATGCATCAATTTTTTTTTTTTTTTGTATAGAGCTATCGGGAAAAAAGACATCACTTTTAAAGTAATATATTGTGGCATATGCCATACCAATTTACACACTCGTCAAATGAATGCGGACTAATTTCTTATCCCATTGTACTCGGGTACGAGTTGTCAAAAACATCATTCTTTTCAATTTTCTTAGGTAATTGAATTTTTTAGAAAACAATTATATTAATTTGCTATTATATGCAACCATGAGATTATCGGTGTGGTCACTAAAGAAAGCACCGAAGTGACAAAATTCAAGGTTGGGGACAATGTGGGTGTTGTTGGTATGCTTGGATCACGCCACTCTTGTGCAACTTGTAGCAATAATCTTGAGAATTGTGGCCCCAAAATGATCATGACTTATAGTGCAAAATACTACAATGGAACCACCACTTATGGTGGATATTTGGTCATCTGGTATCAAACGAGCACCTTGTAATTAAGATCCTTGATAACTTGCCTGTAGATGGTAATGCTTCTCTCCTTTGTGATGGAATCACCGTCTACAACCCATTGAAGTACTATGGGCTTGATAAAGCCAAAATGCACTTAGAGATGGTTGGGCTTCGTGGGCTCGGACACATGGCTATAAAATTTGCTAAGGCCATGATGAGCCTTAAGGTGACCATAAGTAGTTCCTCACCGAGTAAGAAGAAGGAAGATATGAACCATTTGGGAGCTGATGGATTCTTGGTTAGCCATAATACAGAAGAAATGCAAGCATGTTATGATCACATTAAATTATTGTCTTTGAACATGTATTGTTGTATGGATAACCAAATATAAATTAATGTCACTGTTTTTGTTAACTGTAGTCTGTGATGGGTACAATGGATGGCATCATTGACACCATCTCAATTATGCATACTCTTTTGCTTTTGATTAGTTTCTTGAAAACTCATGGTAAGCTTGTCATGGCTGGTGCACCAAAGAAACCGCTTGAGCTACTTACCTTCCCACTCCTCATGAGTAAACCTAAGCAAGTCTTTTGAATTTTATAATAGTTCTTGGAGAAAGTTTCCTTCATATTTGGTGTATAAGGTGAAAGTCTAATGTTTTTTAAGTTAGGTAAAGGGATCATTCAAGTTTCAAGGACGAAAAAAAAGTGATAACTAAGAATTATAATTAAAGGTCAAATTATTGCGGGAGGAAGTTGCGTTGGAGAAGTTAAGGAGATGAAAGAGATGATTGATTTCGCATCAAAGCACAACAAAATCACGAATATTGAGCTTATTCCTATGGATTATGTGAACACTGCCATGCAACATTTGTTAAAAATAGATTTTAAGTATAGATTTGTCAATGACATCGCCAATTCATTGAAGTCCTTTTGATGACCATTCCGATGGATTACTATTTGGCTGAGCGTAGATGAAGATTAATTTTCTTTACATGTTTTCCAAAGTCATTTGACAACTTAGATGATATTTCAATTTGATCATTTGCTTTGCCTAAGTGTGGTAATATCACTTACTATCTCCTTTGGAATGATGATGTGAAGATAGCAAAGCCAATTCCCTTTCTCAACAATCCTTTTGTGACCCTGTTTTTGGAAAAATAAAACTAAGCAACTAGGAGGATTGGGTCGCACAACAAGAAGTTTCAACATCCAATTTCACATTTGATAGTAAGAGTTAACGGGTCAAAAATGTACTTGAATAAATATTCCACGCTGTCTAAAGAATACGTCATGAAAATTGAAATTTGAAAATGAAATCCTCACTAACTTTTGTCTCAATACCACTTTGCATCTCCTACTTTTAAACTCAATACTTTGCACCATGGGACTTATAATTAGACTTTAGATTACACCATACATCAATTGATATTATAGCTTACATTATTATCATTTTCTTCAAAATTTCCAATCTATTTACATGTTAGCCTATAAATACATATAAAATTAATACGTTTGTCCATTTCTCAACAATTTATAAAGGAAAACAAATAAAACAAACTTTCTTAGAGCGCTACGTAGGATTTTTTTTTTAGAGATTATGCAAATTGTAATTAGTTGGTAAGTTTAGAGGAACTATTCAATTCAACTGCTTCAAATCTATACCGCCTAAAAAAAAAAAAATCAACCTATTTGTAGACAATCAAAATTTCAATTTAACTATAGAGAAATTTAGCTTAAAACAGTTCTTTTTTCATTATGCTATCAAGACATTAAAATTTATTACCTATACATATATTAATTTTTAATTTTTTTCAATATATCCTAAAGACATATATTTCAAAAATTTTCAAGGACACATATAATACTTTTTTTATTGTTTAAAATAGGTCAAATCTATACGTATGTTTATTGGGGCGGCTTAGAAGAGTGACTTCGACATTTTGTGATAAAATTAAAAATGTTATGAAGTGATGTTGCTAGCTCAGATCGCCTAGAGGGGGTGATTAGGTGAAAATATAAAATCTTGATAAATTAATGCGAAATAGAACAAATCAAGGGCTTGCACATGGTCCAGACTTTGGAACATGGTTTAGAATTTGTTATACTGTAGAATGAACTTTAAGAATAACCTGCAAGTGTGCAGTAGACTTTAACAAAAGTAATGAGAGAGTAAGGATCAAAGAAATTGCACGCAAGAATCTATAGTGGTTTAGTTTAGATTAAGCTTACGTCTACTCTTCCATGCTAACAATCTACTAGCTGGATTCCATTATATGATTAAGAAGAGATTACAAATTTGAGTACAAACACTCAGCAGTAGATCATACTATCTTAAGTAGCACCGACATGCAACACGCGACATGCAACACGACGCATCATTTCTAAAAAAAAAACAGAGAATTTCGACACGTTGGGACACGTTGTATATTAAATGTATATTTTTATATACATAATAAATTATGATTTTTATGATTATTTCAATAAAATTAATTTAATTCAAATTCATAAATAAATAAATAAATAATAAAATTCTAGAATTAATTTACACTAAAAATAATGATATTATTCTTTGTTTCAATTTAACAAATTCAACTCCATTCCAATAATCTATAAAATTTGGAGAAGGAAAACAAGTAATTCACATCTTGGATTCACGTGTTAGACATATCAGGGAAAAAAAAAATTAGGGTGTGAATTTTGTATCATGGGAATTAAGAGTCAAAAGAGAAGAGAATACTAAGTTTTTTTTTTTTTTCTTTTATTATTTTTATTATTTTTTCATTATTTTTATATATATATATATATATTTTGACTCCTCATTTATTGAAAATTTTTAAAATTGATCTCACTTATCGAAATCGAAAACTCATTTGTTAGAATTCCAACTTGAGTATCGAGAAAGTGTCGAAAAGTTGACCAGGTGTCGGATTTTTCGATACGTATTTAACAGTGTCGGAGAGTGTCCAAGAGTGTTGGACACGTGTCGAAGTGTTCGACATGACACGAAAGCTTTCAGAAAATGCCAGTGCTTCCTAGACACTATTTCACTAAGTCACTCTTTTGATATTTCTCTCACAATCACAAATGTTTAAATATTTTAAAGACAAGCTTATGATCGAATTTTGCTTAGACTTTGAAATTATAGATTCTAGGTTTCATCTCCTCCTTGTTCCTCAGTCCCTTGGTCTCCTTATATATTCTTCCACTTCCAAACTAGTTGTTGGATGGTCTACGGAGGATTGTCTTCCAATTTACTCATTGAACATATTTGTATCAAGAAGATTTCGTAGCCGTTGAGTGACAAAGATAGAATCTCCACTTGATTCCGATCGTCTATATAATTAAAGTTTTGGTTTCCATAAGTAGAGTTTTCCTGTTTAGAAAGAAGTTATCTTCAAAATTGATTTGCCAATCAATTATATTTTGGTATAAAATTCAAATTAGACCACTAGCCGTTATACGTTCTTGGCCTGTGTTACGTTTTGTCAAGTTATCTCCTTCTAAACTTGTCTCGTTTTGAACTTGCCACATTCTGAAATTGTTTCGTCTATACATAAAGTCTGGATATATTCAGCCTTAAAGTCCGGACTTCAACTTTAACATAGAGTCTATCTTCTGGTTCTTTCAAATATAGTAGTTAATTATATCTTTTATAAGTTCTATCATGTGAATAGCGGCTTGTGTGTTTTTTACTTAGTTACTCAATCGTTAAATGTTAGTAGCTTCCGATTTATTTTGTCATTTTCAAAACATCATAAGGAATTTCTCTTAACATGAAGTACAGTATGATGTGAACTACTGTCAAGTGTAATTTTACGTCTCATTACAAAACTTAAGATGCAAAGTGTTGATTTTAAAAGACTAGAAGCAAAGAGATATAAAGGCAAACTGTAATGGAAATTTTTTAAATTTCCATAGAATATTTTTGATAGAGTTTTGTCAATCTTTCATTACATATACTTACAACGGTTTAATTGAGTATTTCTGATCGCTAATTTTTATCAAATGTGAAAGCGAACCTTCAAAACTTCTTTATATATAATAAAGTCCTATATATATTAAAGAAAAAGTAGTTGAAATGGATGTTGACTTCTGAGTGATGAATTTCTTACTCCAGACGTAAAGGGAGCTCGTGTAATTAAGAGAATTGCCTACGCAAGACGAAAGCAACCTAAATTACAGTTGCGATCTATACAAAGCAATAATATTTATTTCGGAGGTGATAATGAAATGATAACATCACTAGAGCATAGGCAAATCACGCTAAACTGTTACAAGTGGGAAAATGATCTTAGCTATATAAACTCTTAAAAGTAAAGATAAGAGATGCCGATATTTATTCTTGCTCGGAGAGTGCCAAACCATTTGAAAACCTCAAGAAGACTTCAATGAATTGGCGATGTCGATGACAAATCGATACTTAACATCTGCTTTTGACAGACGCTCCATGGCAGTATTCACATAATCCATAGGAATAAGCTCAATATCCGCAACTATGTCGTGCTTCGCTGCGAAATCAATCATCTCTTGTGTTTCCTTAATCCCTCCAATAAGACTTCCTCCCACAATCTTTCTTCCTGTCATCGTAGTCTTAATTGTTACTTCTTCTTTTTTCATATGTAAAACTCAAAATATTCTTTTACTAAAACTAAAAAGCATTAAAATTTTATCTTAAACACCAAATATGAAGGCAGTTTTCTTAAGAAATTCAAAAGACTTGGTTAGACTTACCCATGAGGAGGGGCGAAGCAAGTAACTCAAGCGGCTTCTCCGGTGCACCAACCAAGACAAGCTTTCCATGATATTTCAAGAGACCGATCAAAGGCAAGAGAGCATGCACAGGCGAGACCGTGTCAATAATGCCATCCATTGTACCCATTGCTAACTGCACTTAATAAAAGATAGTAACATAAATTCATATTCCGTTATCCTTATCCCTATAAATGATTAAAAAAAAAAAAAAAAATTCTCTTGTGACTACAACATACTTGCATCTCTTCGTGTTGCGGCTAACCAAGAAGCCATCGGCTCCCAAACGGTCCATGGCTTCCTTCTTCTTGTTAGGCGAAGTACCGATAACGGTCACCTTGAGGCCCATGGCCTTGGCAAACTTACAGCCATGTGCCCTAGCCCACCCAGCCCAACCACTCCTAAGTGCATTCCAGCCTTATCAAGCCCGTAGTACTTCAATGGACTATAAACAGTGATCCCAGCACAAAGGAGAGGAGCACTACCATCAAGAGGCAAGTTATTGGGGATTTTAATTACAAAGTGCTCATCGGATACCATGATGTCCGAGTAGCCACCACAGGTGATGGTTCCATCGTAGAACTTTGAACCATAGGAAAAGATCATTTTGGGGCAATAATTCTCAAGATCTTCTTTGCAATCTGCACAGGATCGACATGATCCAACCAAACACCCAACACCCACCTTGTCCCCAACTTTGAATTTTGTCACTTTGGTGCCTACTTCAGTGACCACACCGACAATCTCATGTCTGCATGCAATGGCCAATTGGTATAATTATTTTTCTCAAAATTTTCGTTTACTTATCTAAGAAAATTGAGAAAGGTAATGTTTTTGAGAACGTACCAGGAACCACGGGATAAGAAGTTGTTCCCCATTCATTTTTAACGTTGTGGAGATCCGAATGGCATATACCACAATACAATACCCTAAAAGTCACATCTTTTTCTCCAGTGGCCCTATAAAAAAAAATGAAAAACAATGAATTTCCGGAGCAAAGTTTTTCACCTTTGTTGCATTTTTACTGCACCAAAAAGAAAAAAAAAAAAAAGAAAAGGAAAACCAAGATATGTTACCTTCTTGAGAACTCGAAGGGAGAGAGATGTCCTGAACAATCTCTGGCTGCCCATCCAAAAGCCTTCACCGGATGTTCATTCTCTGCTGACATTGCCATTTCACGAGGTTCAACGAGCACTACTTCAAACTAAATCGGAAGAGTTTCGTAATTTGTGTGTTTTGAGATATGGAGAGACTGGTGATGGGAGGAGGCTGAGAAGCGAGGTATATATGGGGCTTCAGAGGCTTGAGAAAGTGGAGGTGATGACGTACCAAGTGAGCAAAACTCGGGGTACATCGTGCGTCATCATCTCTTCCCGTTGTTTTGACCAGTCAACCTTTGCGAAGAAGTCTCTCCCTTTTCGTACTTGCGTCTGCTGGTCTAGCAGCCACGACTTCGTCTTCAGCATCCCCTTGAAAAACGATAACGCAGAAACAATATGCATCCTCTAAAAATTTTTAATTTGGAGAGGCAAAAAAAATATAACACATCCTCTTTAACTGGTGGTGCAGAGATGATATAGCCTATTTAGAATACATATGAGGAAAACATGGTAGTACTTTCATTACATATTAGTAAAGAGGCGTATATGTTATGCTGAAAAAATGTAAAACAATGTTAGCATAGGAAAATAAATTGTGATTTGACAAATTAATATAATGGAAGATTCATTTGGATTCAGAATTGATGAGAGATTTATGCGATTATATATATATTGTGAGGGCATTTTTATGTACTTCATGCATTATGGTTGAACATTTGTTACAAGTGCGATTCTGGAATGTCAATTTTCAACTATTGTTCATATATGTTTGTGTTTTATGTATTATAAATTGTGTTTAATTTTGATTAATTGTCTTTATTATTGAGAAAGAAAAATCCATCATACGTCGATTTTGTTTAATTTTTGTCCCAAGAAACACCATTACTGATTTTCTTGAACTCTGTGGAATTTTTGGGTTTTTCCCGGGACTTTTTAATTTTCTGGAATTTTAATTTTTAAGATTAATTAAAAAAAAAATTGGCCCTAGTCTAACGTGCCTGGTCCCCCACGTGGAGTTGGCATGTCCTGTCAAGGGTGACAAGTCGTGTGCTCTCAAACGTTCCTCGGAATATTGGGTGATTGGACATCAACATTTTTAGGGACCTTGGTCTAAAGAAACGATTTGGAAATTACAAGTCTACGAAGAAACAATCAACAAATCATCCTCTAAGTGAATTGCTACATCAATATATTAAACTATATCTTAAATAATAATAAAAAATTAGTACGAGCAGGTAAAGTGGGTTCCATTTTTTACCTGTCCCAATTAAATAATATCAGAGGATGCATATTGTTTCTTTTTTCATTTCTTTATTTTATCTTATAGATGATGCTTTGGCTGCTGGCCGAGCAGACCCAAGTATAAAAAGAGACCATTTCTTGCGAAGGTTGGAACTGGTCAAAAAGAGGGGAGCGATGATGACGCACCATGTCTGGTTCAGTTTGGCCGCTAAGGACTTCGTCACCGCCCCTTCCTGCATCTTCTCAACCCCTATACCACTCTCATACTCTTCGTATCTCAAAACGCACACAAATTACAAAATTCTCTTCAAGTTTAATGGCAATGTCGCCAGAGAACGAACACGCAATAAAGGCTTTTGGAAGGGCAGCCAGAGATCCTTCAGGACATCTCTCCCCTTTCAAGTTTTCAAGAAGGTGATGTGATTTGATTTCTCTTTTTATTTGTTTCTGCGTTTTGGTGCAGCTGAAAATGCAAACATCTCGTTTTCTCAAAATGCGCTAATTGTCTTTTTTATAGGGTCATCGGAGAAAAAGACGTGACTTTTAAAATTTTGTACTATTGTATATGACATTCCGATCTCCACAACGTCATAAATGAATGGGAAATTATTTCTTATCCCTTCCTTCTCGGGTACAAGTTCTGACAAATATTATCCTTTTTGTTTTTCTTAGATAAATCAACGAAAATTTTCGATGAAGTGATTATACTAATAATCCATTGTACATAGGTATGAGATTGTTGGTGTGGTCATAGAAGTTGGTGCCAAAGTGACAATATTCAAGCTTGGGGATAAAGTGGGTGTTAGGTGTATGGTTTCTTGAATATCATGGTATCAGGTGAGCATTTCATAATTAAAATCCCTAACAACTCGCCTCTTGATTGTGGTGCTCCTCTCCTTTCATTGACGTACTATGGGCTTGATAAGGCTGGAATGCACTTAGGGGTTGTTGGGCTTGGTGGGCTTCAGCACATGGTTGTAAAATTTGTTAAAGCTACAGGCCTCAAAGTGAAGATCATCAATACCTCACCTAATAAGAAGAAGGAAGCTATGGAGCATTTGGGAGTTGACAGATTCTTGATTAGCTGTAATACAGAAGAGATAAGTATGCTAGAGTCACAACAAATTATTTTCTTTTATCATGCATAGAGTTAAGGGTAAACAAATGTATATTAACATTAATATCTTTTATTAATTGCAGTTTGCAACACAATCTCAACTGTGCATGCTCTTTTGCCTCTGCTGGGTCTCTTGAAAAATAATGGAAAACTTGTCATGGTTGGTGTAATAGCGAAACCACTTGAGCTACTTGCTAGGCCACTCCTCATGGGTAAGCTTACGCGAGTCTTTTAAAATTTTATAGCTCTCCATGGAATAGACTAGCTTAATTTTAGTTCTAGTAAAAGGTTAACTTTGAGTTTTTCATGGATGGACGAAGTAACAAATGAGACTTATAATAACAGGTAGAAATATTTTGGGAGTAAGTTGCATTGGAGGGATTAAGGTGATGCAAGAGATGATCGACTTCGCAGCAAAGCACAATATAGTCATAGATATTGAGCTTATTCCTATGGACTATGTGAGCACTGTCACGGGGTGCTTGTCAAAAGCATATGTGAAGTATCAATTTGTCATTGACATCACCAATTCATCGAAGCCATTCTGATGATCATTCCAATGGATTATTACTTGACCGAGCATGGATGAAGATTAGCTTTATTTATCTTGCATTTTCAAGGTCATGTTTTACTACAAATATGACAATTCCATTTCATAATTTGCTTCTACTTGTTAGTATGGTGGTAACATTTCATTTTCCCCTTTGGAATAACTACCACTACTATGTATAAATGCAAAAGAGTTTCCTTTTGTATACTAAGAAATTCATGCACTCAAAGCCAATGCCCTTCTCAACATTTCCGTGACTTTGCGGAGAAAAACTTCAACAACAACAACACATAGGATTTGGACGATCAACAAGAAGTTCCAAGATCCAATTTCTCATTTGACAACAATTGTTAAATGATCAACAGTGTGCTTAATCCACATAATACGCCATACTATTTAATGAATATGTCATGAAAAATTGAGAAAAATTGTCGATGTAGATCTGAAAATAATTTATTTGAAATTCCAAAAAGAAATCCTCACTAACTTTTGTCACAACACCTCTGCATCCTAATGTTTTTAAAATTGACGCTATCACGACACTTAGAATGAGACTTTAAATTACACCAACTCTCAGTTGATGTTATAACTTACAAAATTGTCATATTCTTCCAAAAATACATATCAATACATAAGTACATATAAAACCAATGCATTTGTCCATTTCAACGATTTTAAAAGGAAAACAAATAAATGGAACTTTCTTAGAGGGCTACTTAGAATTCTTTTTGAGCTTATGCAAATTGTACGTAGATGGTAAGTTTAGAGGAACTATTTCAATTCAATTTCTCGATATATACACGGCCTATAAAATTCAAAGAATCCGTCTGTCTCTAAACATTTAAAATTTGAATTTTACCCAAGACATATGTAATCAAAAACATTTTCAACTTCCAATTCTATTATCAACACTTTGAATTTAGTTCTATCTATATTATTACAATTTTTCCTAAAGACATTTGTTAAAAAGATTTTCAACTTCCAAGAACATATCTAATACAAAACATTTGGTTGTCCGGATTTCTAATCAGGATAGGACTGGATAAGACAAGATATGAAATATTGGGATTTTTTTATATCCTGTCCATTGTTTGGTGAATCGCAGTATTAAAGTCGGATATATTCACATCATATCATGTACATTTTTTTTTGATATGAATGTCATGTCATTATAAATGAACCTAAATGTTCATAAACGGAGATGATGAAAATATCTCGTAACACTATTCCTTAATTTATCTTTATTTTATTTTTCCTCTTTTTTATATTATTTTCTTTATTATTTCTTTTTTCCCCTTTCATCATTCTTTAATAAAATTCTATCAAATAGTAAATTGTACTAACATACCTAAAATATATAATAAATATAAATATTTAATTTATAGATTGAATGTTTATTATAAGATAGAATTAAAGTTGAATATATAAATTAAAATAAGATTAATTAAAAATAAATTTCTATTTTTTATTTTTTTATTTCTTAAATTAGAATTCAAATATTATTTATATTGAAATATAATTTCAATTTTGTTAACTTAATAATTTTTTTATTCAAGAAAAATAACTTTCCTATTATGTACATTAGAAATGATATCCACCTTTATCCCACTTCCCTCATGGGATAATGTTATCCTACGTATATCCCCCTCATATATGACTTTATGCTGTCCTAAGCGAGCACCAAACTTAGGATAGGATAAATCATATCCTATCCCGAATTTTATCTTGATTGCCAAACGCAACCTTAGACTGTGTTAAAACTCAGGATATGATATAATATATCCTATCCTACGCTTGGTATCTACTCAAAACATGATAAAATCAAATATAATAGGGATATAGGCTATATAAAAATATTCTATGGGGGATGTGGGATAAATGTGAATAGGATTTCTAATATCTATAAAAGAAAAGTTAATATTCTCGAACGACAAACTTATTAAACTAACAAAATTGAAATTATATTTCAGTGTAAATGATATTTGAATTCTAATATTAGAAATTCAAAATAAAACATTAGTTTTTAAATTTAATCTTATTTTTATTAATATATTTAATTGTAATTCCATCTTATAATATAAATTCAATTTATAAATATATATTTATATTTATTTTATATTTATATTTATTTTATTACATATTTTAGGTTAATTAATACAGTTTACTATTTAATAAAATATTATTAAACAATGATGGAATGGAAAAAGGAATAAAAATAAAAATAATTAAAAATAGTGGAAAAATAAAATAAAAATGCAAGTGAAAATGAAAACAAATTAGGCAATAACGTCGTGAGAGATTTTTATAATCTCCATTTGAATTTTTAAGTTTATTTACATGGATATGTCATTTATATCACAAAATGTACATGATAGATGTGAATATATTTGACTTTATTACTAAAATTCACCAAATAATAGATAGGATATAGCAAAATCCCTGAATTTTATATCATATCCTAGTTAGAAATTCAAATGACCAAATGTAGTCTTAAAGTATCTAACTTAAAATGCTACCCTCAATAAAGCTAATGCAATTATTTCTAAAACACTAGTGACGACCTTGCCCTCATTTTTCTAGCCCTCCTAAAAACTAATAAAAAACAAAGGCAATGACATGGATGATCCGTGAGTTTTTCTTCAATGATCAACGTGATTCCTGGACTTTTCTTATCCAATCTAATTGCTGAATTTTAAAAGTTCAATCATATAGTCCTTTCGTTGAGTCTATCACCACATTAAGCACATATTTCTAACTTAGACTGTCACATTGGTATTTACTGGGTCAAAATAGTGATGTGAACCATCAGCCCGCTCTCCCAAGTCAGCACTTTTATTTTCCTTCCTTTTTTTTTTCCAGGGGAAAAGATAAAGAAATGACTTGACGGTAAAAAAATTTAATCGTTTGCTATAAATGAAGGGATACTGAGCAAGTAGTCCTCGTCCGACATCCGGGCTTCGTGAAAAGTGTGATTATGCTTCGGCAAAGTAGGCCTGAGTCCACTTTAATCTTTTCGAAGCCCAGGACTGTGGAAAGGGCACTCAAGATGGACCAAGTCGCCTCGCGATCTTAACTACTCTCTGCTGTTTTACATGCGATCAATGCATCCGACATTAATATATATATATTGACTATGATTGAGCGCTGGAGACGCTTGTTAAAAATGCTAAACCATCAGAAGATGTATGAATGCAAAAGACTTTGGAAACCACAGGTACAATAAGATGATGGACGGTGCTATCCAAACATCACCTTTTAAGGTGTGTTTGCTGAACAATTCTTTTACAAGAGTATCTATCTTTAGTTTGACTTTACGGCACTAAATCAATCGACCTTTCAAGAAATAAAAGGTCCCACACAAGATGTCACAAAATTGACTTAAGATATTTCATGCAATATAGTCAAAGTTTTTTTTTTTTTGGGTGTTAGAGCTGTAGCTTTAGTTTGACTTTATGGCACTAAATCAATCGACTTTTCAAGAAATAGAGGGTCCCACACAAGATGTCACAAAATTGACTTAAGATATTTCATGCAATATAGTCAAAGCTTTTTTATTTTATTTTTTTGGGTGTTAGAGCTGTAGCATTCGATATATCAAATTTCAACTATTACTAGTATGCGTCAATGTTTGATGTATCACGAATTGTTTTTGATTTGGGAAAAAGATTATCCTATTTAGATCTCGTGTAATATTTTCCCGAAAACATAAAAGCATCCCTATATTCACTTTTTTATATTTTTGTGGAATTTCTCCCTTTTCTCTTTGAATTTTTAGAATCTTGGACATTACATATCTAGGAAGAAAATTTCAACAGATTATTCATTAATCAGTTGGCATAGCAATGTTGTAAATACAAAACTGTGCAAGGAACAGTGGATTTTGCTATCTTTTTTTTTTTTTTTTAAATTGGTTAAGATGACGTTTCTCTCATTTTGCTGGCAGGAAAATAAGAGAACATCTGCTGCATAGGTTGACCGTTTCAAAAAAGGGGGAAGAGATGATGACGTACAGGTCTGGTTTAGTTTGCTCAGCAAGTATGTCATCACCAGCCTTCAACTTCAACAAAAAATAAAGGGAACATTCTGGTGCATAGGTTGACTAATTAAGTAAAGGGAGAAGAGATGATGACGTACAGGTCTGGTTCAGTTTGCTAAGCAAGTATGTCATCACCAGCCTTCAACTTCAAAAAAAAAATAAAGGGAACATTCTGGTGCATAGGTTGACTAATTAAGAAAAGGGAGAAGAGATGATGACGTACAGGTCTGGTTCAGTTTGCTCAGCAAGTATGTCATCACCAGCCTTCAACTCGGGGCCTCGTGGGCACACAGTGAAGAGCAATTGAAGGCTACTCCACTGGCTGATCCTCCTTCAGGGGTATTATCACCCACGAGGACCACCTGCGGTAGTCCCTCCAGTGAGGGCATCCAGTTAGGCTGTGTTTTTTATTTTAATGTGCCGGTATCGACACGTCCTGTATTCCTTATTGGGAAGAGAATATTTTTCTTTTACATTTCAGGGTTTAGACGAAGTAGTTTAAAAACTTGTTCATCTCCATTTCTTTCATTTTGCTGGCAGTCAAAAATGAAAAAAGAAAAAAAAATTCTCATGCATGGGTTGACTGGTCAAAAAAAGGGGAAGAGATGATGACGTATGAGGTCTGGTTCAGTTTGCTCACCAAGTATGTCATCGCCACCACTTCCCGTATCTTCTCAATCCCTATGTGCGCCTCGCTTCTTGTTCCCGCCTTTCTCTTCATCCCTCGGAGCACACAAATTGCAGATTTCTCTTCCAATTTGATGTGAAGCAGTGCTTGTCAAGCTTAGAGAAATGGCACTTTCACCGGAGAATGAACATCCAGTGAAAGCTTTTGGATGGGCAGCCAGAGATTCTTCAGGACATCTCTCTCCCTTTAAGTTCTCAAGAAGGTAACATGCTCGGATATTTCTGTTCTTTGTTTCCGTTTTTTTGGTGCAGCTGAAAATACAACAAAGGTGAACATTCTTTTTCCTCGAGATGCATTAATTTTCTTTTGTATAGGGCCACTGGAGAGAAGGATGTCACTTTTAAGGTATTATATTGTGGTATATGCCATACCGATCTCCACACTGTCAAAAATGATTGGGGACTAACTTCTTATCCTGTGGTACCTGGGTATGAGTTCTCTCATAAACATTATCCTTTTCAATTTTCTTAGGAAACAAAACTTTGAGGAAACAATTATATTGATTTGCCGTTATATGCAGCCATGAGATTGTTGGTGTCGTCACTGAAGTAGGGACTGAAGTGACAAAATTTAAAGTTGGGGACAAAGTGGGTGTTGCTGGTATGGTTGGATCATGTCGCACTTGTGCAAATTGCAAAAACGATCTTGAGAATTATTGCCCCGAAATGATCATGACCTATGGTGCAAAGTACCACGATGGAACCATCACCTATGGTGGCTACTCGGATATCATGGTATCGAACGAGCATTTTGTAATAAAAATCCCCGATAACTTGCCTCTAGATGGTTGTGCTCCTATCCTTTGTGCTGGGATTACTGTTTACAGCCCATTGAAGTACTATGGGCTTGATAAGGTCAGAATGCATATAGGGGTGGTTGGGCTTGGTGGGCTTGGGCACATGGCTATTAAGTTTGCCAAGGCCATGGGCCTCAAGGTGACCATCATTAGTTCCTCCGCTAATAAGAAGAAGGAAGCTATGAACCATTTGGGAGCTGATGGATTCTTAGTTAGTCACAATAAAGAAGAAATGCAAGTATGTTACAATCACATTAAATTATTGTCTTTGAAAATGTATTGTGGTAAGGATGATCGAATATAAATTTATGTTACTATTTTTTGTTAACTATAGTCTGCGATGGGAACAATGGATGGCATCATCGACACTGTCTCAGCTGTGCATGCTCTTTTGCCTCTGATCGGTCTCTTGAAAACTCATGGAAAGCTTGTCATGGTTGGTGCACCAGAGAAGCCACTTGAGCTGCATATCTTTCCACTTCTCATGGGTAAGCCCAAGTAGGTCTTTTGAATTCTATAATACTTCTTGGATAAAACTACCATCATATTTAGTGTATAAGGTGAAATTCTAATTTTTTTAGTTACTAGTAAAAGGTTTATTTGTGTTCCACAAATGGAAAAAAAGAGTGACAAATGAGACTTATAATGATAGGTAGAAAGATTGTGGGAGGAAGCTTAGTTGGAGGGGTTAAAGAGATGCAAGAAATGATTGATTTTGCATCGAAACACAACATAATCGCAGATATTGAGCTTATTCCTATCAATTATGTGAACACTGCCATGGAACGTCTATCAAAAGGAGATGTTAAGTATAGATTTGTCATCGACATCGCCAATTCATTGACGTCCTTTTCATGATCATTCCAATGGATTGCTACCTGGCTGAGCGTGGATGAAGATGAACTTCCATGACATATTTTTCGAAGTCATGTTTGACAACTCAGGTGATTTTTCAATTTAATAATTTGCTTTTACATAGTTTGGTGACATCACTTCATTGTCCCCATTGGAATAACGATATGTACTTCGTGTAGATAGCAACCAAAGCCAATCTGCTTTATGAACAATCCTTTTGCGACTGTGTTGAAAGACAACTTAGAGAATTGGGTCGCACAGGAAGTTTCAAGATCCAATTTTACATTTGATTGTAAGAGTTAATGTTTCAAAATTGTACTTAACTCAAATAAATATGCCACGCTGTCTAAAGAATACATCATGAAAAATTGAGAAAACTTTGTATGTAGATCTGAAAGTTTGTTATTAAAATTTGAAAATGAAATGCCCACTAACTTTTGTTTCAATATCACTTTGAAAAAGAATTGGGGTAATGACTCTTTGAAACTTCTTTTAATATTCAATGTAGTTCATGAACTTTTTATTTTTTGTTCCATCTAATCTCAAAACTTTTATAAATTTGCTCAATCAAATACTTTCATTAAGTGTATGGCCATATTATGTGCTTTAACCCTAACTCTTTCAATTTCAATTTGGGCTGCTTATTCTTTTCCTCTTTTCTCGCTAAAATAGACAAGTCCTTGATTTAGAAGACTCAAGCGTGACTTTGTTTTTGAGTAACTAGAAATGGCGTCATTTCGCTTTGTCAACATGTTTATTTTACTTGTTAGTGTTATTAGCCACTTCAAATGCTATGATAACCTATATGGACGGAAATTTTAACCACGGTTGTTTTTATCCCTCGTGTAAAAGTTCGTCTACTTTTTTTGGTCAATTAAAAATTACAAAATTTTTTATGTTGCTGATAAATTCCTGGGAATATTTTCGGATCGGTCACACAGAATCGTATAAATCACATGCAGTTCTAAAGCTTGTCACTCTTATTGTGATGAATTTGATTCTGAAGCATTGCTTGAAGTACCGATCTGTCATTCTTTGTAGCAATAGCTTCTCATTGCCATTCAGTGCCATAGCCTTCCTAGGTAAACATAAGTGAAGACAAAAAGCAACGACATCATCCTCGAAACAAGCGTATGGACGACTCATAATACATGTTACCCCAGCTCGTTAATTACTCTGGTATTGCTTATATAAAATCTCTCGGGTTGACCTTCTACAGATGAATGGCCACGTGCGGATCTTCTGCTGTGCGAAGCTCATACGGATAAAACCCATTTTCATTTGACGAATTCACGTTTGTCGTCCCATAAACCTGTCATCGTGCTTTAGTTCTCGAAGTGTATACACCACATGTTTCGACAAAAATGAGAAAAATTTCTATGACGAACACCATTACCTTTTTTAGTAACTCCATGTTCTCCTGGCGAACAAGGTTCACCTTCCTACATAGTTCCACATTTTCTTGATGAATCATGCTTCCCTACGATTTCAAACCAATGTTATGCTTCATTGCGAGAATTTATAAATCACTTGAACGGCTAAATGGGTTTGATCTCGAAAGTACCTTCCGACTCAATTCTCGTATTTCGTCGTTCAAAATCTGCTCCTGCAATTTAAGATGTTCAAAAGTTCTTTGTTAGTGTAAAAAGTTGGCCATTGAATTTTAGGGTTAATGGCTATGTAGGCAAGAGTAGCCTTTCTAACCTTCTTAACTCGGACACCACGCAAACTCATCTCCAACTGGTTTTCTAAGTTTTGTAGGTCCTTTACATTTAGTCCGCTGAGTTGCTCTCCCATCAACTTCCTAACTCAACACAACGTACAATATTAGTTAAGATTTTAGAGATGTGTGCAATTTCTAATTGAAAAATGCCTTATATATATGCGCACACCTTTCTTTTACAACAATATATTAGGTAAAGTACAAACCCATGAAATACCCGACTAAGCTCCTGATGATTCCAAAACTGACGAGGGCCATAAATCTGTCTTGCTAAAATTCAGTTAATTAATCAAATGGGGATTTATCTTGGAACTTCTAGCAGCGAGCAAACTTTTCATCACAACTGGCATCAACACCGTTCATCTGTTGCTTGTGCCAACATGCCATTTCACTATCCAAAATCGAGGTAATAATAATCAATTAAGAAGAAAGCTCTCTCCACCAACAGTACTTTGAAATAACAATTCAATTCATTACATAGGCCGGGAATGTTTTGCTTGATAGAAACTCCCATCGTGGTGACCGATGTCTTTCCCATTTTAGACAGCTCCACCTAGACCAGTCCCCCGCATGATATTATCCGCTTTGTTCACGACTCATTTACGTCTGCACAACTTTAAATGCATAGGGCTAATTCTAGCTTGTGCTTGACTCATGGTTTAGTTTAGTAAGTCCTATGTAGGCGACATGGGATCAGGCAATAACTGAAACCCGATATCCCCGTTCCTGATAAACTATTGTGGGCAGCCCATCGCGGGCTCATCTCTTAGTGGGATTACACACGCTTGGTTTGAAAACATGCCGTACTAATTTGACATTGCATGAGACTTGTCTGCCGACAAAACCATGTCTAGATGATGTGAGATAAGAGACTTATATTAAACCCGACACATATGTTAAACGGTAGAGTGCTAGGATGTCATATAGAACAAATTAACGCGGAATCAAGGTCTAAAAGAGGACAGATATATAAGGAGAATCTAGCGAGAGGGACAGTTCTTTATGCATCTATTCCAGGAAAAACTTGACGAACATAGCATACGAGCGATATGACCTCAAGAACCACAAAGTACTGCATTAGGAGAAAATTGTTACCTGTGGGTTTCACGTAGATTCTTCAATTCTTGCCTTAAGATTGTCGCCTCCCTTTGCCAAAACTGCACATAGGAAGAGCAAGAGACGGGGTCACCGTCGCTCTCCATTCAAGCTTAACATGCTCCCCTATTTTATTTTCTATTTCCTTTTTAACTGACGCGTAAATTCTAAACAGAAAGTCATGCTTACTTGAAAAGAACCTTAGATTATCATGGAGGAATATCTTGCTGTCGTGCAATTTTTATGTTACTTAATCAAGATTGATGGATGATAAAACAATGCCAATCTTTGTATTCATATCTTGTCTAGTGTTCGCATCATATGATTGAGATGTCACGTCGATGGAGGACAAAGCATGTTAGTGAAGGAAAAAGACCAACATTCTGATTAAGAAAAAGACCAGGTCAAGAGATAATTTTTTATGAGCGTAGAAACCGTCTAGGGTCTTAAGGAGTAGAGTGTAATACCTTGACATCGGATAACGGATTGAGAGGCTGCTGATGTTCTTCTTTTGTTGTCTGATATCTTTCGAAAACTGACTTCATGCTAGTGCAAAACATAACCATGAAAAAACCGTATTTCATATATAAAAAAAAGGTACTTAAGTCAAAAGGTTCATTCGCCTCGCATTTTCCTTTTCAAAATTACAATTGCATCTATAATATCTATTTACTGCGTAACCAACCCACTTTTTTCTTTGTTTAACCCATTCTTTCGTCTCACTTTTTGACAAGAGACAATATTGTCCTAACACTTCCTCAATCCTCACTACAATGGAAAATTATGGACACTATCGTCATTATAGAAGTTTTTAGCCTATAGTTTTGCATATGACGGCCTTCATCTTACCCCTAGAACGATAAAACTGAATAAGTTTAACAAAATATGATCTCTATGTAGTTGTGCATGCGCTACTAAAACTATATTACTAATGCGGAATAACTAGTGATGCCGCCTATATTGCTTAGGCTTACTGAAATTGGTTTACAAGTGGAACGACCCTTGCAATATTGTGATTTTTACTTATTACTGAATTTGATCTTTTTTTCCACATGATGGAGTGATAACTTCTAGTATAATCAGCCAACTATGACACCACTACATGAGAAATATAACTAATGAGGGACCATAAAATCGTGATCTGAAAGTTGGTTGCACATAAGGGAAGGGTGTAGATTGAAGAGCTAGATCAGGGCAAGGTCATGAAGGTAGCTAATGCTTGAGCTTCGAAGATCCAAAGACAATAAGATGACGAGTTCAACCCCCATTTTTGCACATTGAATTTTTATTGAACTTGTACTCCTTAGAAAAAGAGAATAATGGGAAAAGGCAATAGATTTTGGCAATCAGTAAGCTCTAGTTCACCTCTGTATGGTCTATTATACCACACTTGGGAATATCGACAGTCATAATCCATTTCAAGAGGCTATTTCTTTTTCTTTTTTCTTTTTTGCGCAGGTCAAACGGCAGATTGATATTGCAATGTGTATCCAGCAAGAGCTCTAAGCACTTGCACATCAGATTAATTAGCTTGATAGAACTGCGTTAAACAGAAGAAACTGGTTTGTGGAAGAAGATTGAAGATTATAAGGCCTCGAGGAAGATTGTTTGCTTGTATTCCATGTTCTTTATCGCTTGATACGCTGGGGTTGTTGTTTGCAATTTATTAACTCAAAATTGGTTATTGAGTATGTGACAATCAATTGACTCCTTTTCTTAATTTGAGTAGTTTGGAACTTAATAACAAATAGGGGAAATTACACTTTTGCTCCCTATAACATTGTGAAAATTCAGGTTTGGTTCTTGTACTTCGGTTATAACCCCAACCCTTATACTATCATCCGGTGGCAACTTAAGTCCTATAGGTGAATTCTTTTAAAAAATTTGTGAGAAATCATTTAGTCAGCACCGGTTACGCTGACAAGTGAGTCCGACTTGTACATATCCCTGATGGAAATTACATTTAAGTTCCTATACCTTTCGGAATGTTCAAATTTAGTCCCTATACTTTTTTTTAATAACAATTTTAATCCTCCTACCATTTATTGATGACATTTTAACACAATTTTTCACATTCCCATTGCAAAAAAGTTATAAAAGACGCTAGCTTTTACATAATGCACATTTGGATATTAATATCTGTAACTACCATTGATGGCTTTACCAGTAATAACAAAAGTAACTTTTATTAAGCCACTTAATATTTAAGAGTTAAGATAGGCACTCGATACTAATAACCTCCCAGTACATTGAGAACTACGTACAATCAACATGACATCGACTTGTTGGTGTCACTTGAATCGGAAGAATTTACTAAACCGTGTAAATATTTTGTCTATTAGATAGTGAGTCAAAGTAGTGGCTAGGAGATTTAAAAGTTACGTACGTTTCTGTAAGACTAGTCCTAGGTTTCTCTTTATGTATCCAAGCTGAAAATAAGGATGCCATTGTTGCATATAAAGTAATTACTTTAATGGGACTGTCAATCTGATAGGCACGCTTGTGAAAGTTGGAAGCACTAATGGTTGAGTTAGGAAAACCAAGGAGGTCAAATTTTGTTTTTTATGACAAAAAACCCACTTTAGATAGCTAAATTCCGAATACATGCGTTACTATACTAACTTCGTTAATTGGGTAAGACATAAGCCAAAGGCCATGTGAGTGATAATCTAAAATAAAATTATTTACTCAATCTATGTGGCACATGGAATCGAACATGTATCATACGTCTAATTCACACAACAAATTCATTCTTTAACCACTGATCCAAAACTATGGATTTAGAAAAAGAATCTCTAGCAAGAGAATTACTTTTGACAAGTTTTGAAGGTAGGAAAACAACATGGCGATGCTTCCCTAGAATATTTTACTTTGAGAAACAACCAAATAACTTCAAGCTATTAAAGTATTTTGTATTGCCTATCGCTTGCTAATGGGTAATACTATCCACACAGACCATCCTCCATGTGGTAATTTAAACTTCCTCATCGGCATTTCCTAATGGATCTTTTAAGTGTTTGGGATCATTACTTTGTTCACCAAGAAAGAGTCTTTTCTTTCCTTTCCTTTCCTTTCCTTTCCTTTTTTTTTTTTTTTTTTTTTTTTTGTTTTGTTTTTGATGAGGTAATGTGATTTTAATAACCTATCAAGTATTTTCATATTCACATGTAAAAGTACTTAAAAGGTAATGATTTTAATGAAACATGGTTATACTTATCATACAAGTGCAAGTGATAAAATAAGCATGTATCAATGAGATGTGTATACTAGACAGAGTCACTCTCATCAACCACAACCTGCCCAGTATTGGCCATTTCACCTTCACTATCGAATTGCATGTTAAGGACATCACTCAAACTTCCCTTTCAGTAGTTGATAACAGAGGTCCAGAAAATGATAGGTGCATGGAAAGAAGTCAGTTATAAGCGGTAATAAACTAGAAACAAATGAAATAGCAGACCGCAATCGCAAGATACTGTATTATGTCTAATAAAAAAGCACATAAAGGGTCTTCTCTGTGGTTATCTACTTCCTTCATTTGATAATCTAAAACTTTGTTTGATCCTTTCTGTTTAATTTTTCTTTCATTTTAGCATAATAACTGCGCTGAGTATGATATTAAGGATAATATAATTGATATATATTGTTCTTAGTTAAGTTTTATGAATTGAGATTCTTTAAATGGCACCACAGCTCTAACGAAGCTTCACTTCCCTTGTTCACTGCAAGATATAATTTACTTGCCAATACCATGTGTGTGGAAAATTATCGTTACCGATGTTGCAAAATATAAAAATCAAAAAGATTAATTTGGCGGCGGAGATCCAGGAAAGAAACAATTACAGCAGGATCTAAACGGGAAGTATTTAAATTCAATGACCACACAGAAGCTTTGAGACAAAGAAAATCTGGCGCAGAAAATTGATATCCCTCTCTGTCTCTGTCTCTGTCTCTCTCTCACTCTGACAAAATGAAAGGAACAAGAAAATGCAAACGTGAACCAGAGTTGGGGCTGACCTGGTGCTAGAATACTCATGCAACTTTCCAGTGCTGGAGAAGATGACGAGCCCAACTTGGGCATCACAGAGAATGGCCAGCTCCTTGGCCTTCTTGATCAAGCCCTTCCTTCGCTTTGAGAAGGTGACTTGCCTGCTCGTCGAGTTGTCGATCCTTCGGATCACAATCTTTCCTCTGCCCATTTGCACTCTTCGAGTTCTAGGGTTTTTGGGTGGTGTACTGATGGTTCTTTTTGTATAGGGATATGACTCGAGAGAGAGAGAGAGAGAGAGAGAGAGAGAGAGAGAGAGAGGAGTAGCTTAACTATGACGAAGACGATAAACAAAGCTTTAGTCTCTAAAGCCGAAGAGAAATTTCGCTCGACAACCGTTAAGTCGTCTCAGCATCGCGCATTTAAAGTCTACCTTTTGTACTGTACCCGTTATGTGAAGATTCACTTTGCTAAAAAAGTTGAGGATATCTTTTAGCAAGTGCGCATCTCTCGATTTTGAAAAGGACTATATGTTTTTCTTCATTTCTTGGTGGAAATTCACTCCAACCTAATATTGATTACTTATCTATCATTAATGTTATGAGTAATTATAATATAAACCAGTAGTGTAATAGAATATTTAATTTATACGCTACTGATTTGTGAGATAGAGTAGTTATAATTCTCAAATCAAAGGTAGGTAAAACTGTTTGTGTAATTTTTTTTTTTTACTCCGGTGATATAAACTTTATCTTTCCTAATATTTTAGTGTCATCCACATGTTAACTCTGTTTTAAAAGCCACACATCTTAAGAATCACTAACATTATCTATACTTACAAGTTCTTAATAAACTCGATCTATGTATACTAACATGGTCATTTTTATTGATCTTGTGAAACCCATCATGGGGCCAACGGATTCAATGGTTATCATCATGTTGTCATGTGAGATAATATCATATTTTTCCTTCTATCACCATCTCTCACTCCCTCCCTTCTCCCTTGCATCATCTTTCCACTTCACTGGCTCTTTGATAAGCTTTCGCGCTTGTCTACCCGTCATTATTGTTATCTCTCTCTATCTCTCCATTGCATTTTGGTAGGCGTTGTACAGACCGAACTCCTATAGTGATGATTTAGATCTGCCTAGATTTTGAAAAATAAGGAGTCAGTTGATGGCGACAACGGCGGGGAACTTGATGCCGCTGCCGAGGGAGCTTGAAGGATCTAGATGCTGCACAATTGAGGGGTGGTAGTTGGGCAGCTAAGGCGGTGTTGCTTTTTTTTTTTTTTTTTTTTTTGGGGGGTGGGGGAGAGGATGGTTGACGAGGCCGCCATTGGATCAAGCAGTTGAAGACAATGGTGGTGTAGTAGAAAGAATTTATGCTTTAATGAGTAACGATTATATATATTGTCGAAAGAGAACAATTATATAGATGTAAAAATTTTCACATGAATCTTAGAAGCTGATGAAAGGAGGAGGAAGTTTCCAATGGAATACTATTGAAAGCTATCTCATCATTTCACACATGTTAAAGGATCCACTAGGATCCACCTAACTTGTCAATTTATTATGTTTACAAGACATGTATGCATAATGTGATTTCTTTTCTTTAAAAGTAGCATATGACATTTTCTAGCTTATCTCTACTCTTTAGGACTTAAATTCAAAGCTGTACAATCATTGAAAGTTGCCCCAATGGCCATCCTTCTTATATGGGAATGGGAAGGTGGGGAGTTCAATACTTTACTTTCTAAATGAGGGCTAGGGGTGGGGATGTTTAGTTTCAGGTGTGGGGTTCATCTTCAACGCTTTGCAAAAGGATAAGGCAAAAGTCTGAAAGTAAGACAGACAAGAAATCAAAATCAAAATCAAAGTTATACATCTCAAATGACAAAATTACCCCTAAGTGAAAAAAAAAAACCCAAAAAACTCAAACCTCTAAGTCATCTATGGTTTTTTGACCCCAAATCTAGTCCACCCAATGCCATATTCCAACCGCGGTGTGGCCTCTATCACCTTCGAATCATTGATAATATTACCGAGATCATCCCTCCCAGACTCGATGTGGATTGTCTTGGGAAATAGCATTGTTAAGGAATTAATGTATAATTTTTTTGCGCCGCAATAGTACCTTGACCAACTTTAGGTCTAATAGGAAATTTTGTTATGTTTTAATTCAGAACCCCTTCCCTTCTCTCTTTCTCTCTCTCTCTCTCTTGGGGTCTAATAGAAAATTGTGTTATGTTTTAATTCAAAACACCCCCCCCCGGCACCAGTAAGACGACCTCGCCCGGCACCAGTAAGACAACCTCGACGAGGGTATCATGGTGTAGGTGACCTCAAATTGATGGCATTGGTGACCTCAATCCATAGTAGTTGTAGCTATAGTGACCTCAATGAGAGTCATTTGCCACGTCCATAGTCACCATCCGAGGGTGGGATGCCATGGGACACCAGTTACTATAAGAGATTCCCTCCGTGGTCATGGCGAGTGGTAAGAAAACTGTGATATCATGCTGTAGTGGTGCTGAGCTAAGGCAAGGTATGATGCTTTAGGTGTCTGGGTTGGAAGAAAACCTGGAAGATATTTCCGAAAAGAAGATTGCCAACCGTATTAGTGCATGCAGGATATAAAATTGAGATACACTTCCCTACATGCTTCATCATCCGCAAAATATATCCCAATCCATTGATATGTGACCATCGTGTATGTGCTAATTACTTATAAGCGTCTTCCTATTCGTTTGGGATGCGACAACACATCATGAAAAGGAAATTCAATTGGTGCTTGAGTTAAATAAAATGAAGGCATATATTAAATAGTTAAAATAGAGCGGACTTGCCAATTTCGGCGGGAGTAGATTCATGCCATGTGTCGAAACTTAATAGGAGGGGCCTGTAACCCCACACTTTATCTCTTCATCGCTTTTTAAGAGATTGTCGGATCGGAACTTGAAGCTATCAAGCAACCCACAAAGCTCACCCTTCGATGCACGATCCGGTCTATCTTCTTGTTAATTTACTATTCCAAGAGATCCATCGTGTCCGCAACGCGGATTGGACGAGAATTGCCAGTGAAACAAAAGCACGGTGGTCGAAGAATACATCACATGATCAGGTCCTTGTAGCTAAGTGAAGAGATCAGGAAAATAATTTATGTTGTTTCCAGCAATTCATATGCATATCTACGAACACTTGCTATGAGTAGTTACAATGCAGATAAATGGATAACTTACAGTTAACCAAGAGTGATTGTATCGAAGTAAATTTCCTATAGACCAGTGTTGCTAGTTGAAATGATAGGATAGGATCGATCGATTATAATATAAAATATATTGAAATAAAAATTTCTTTTGTCTTAATGGTGTTCACACTACTTATGTTATTGACCCAATTTGTGAAATAAGTTTAAATCATAATTTAGGTAGACGCAGAAGGAAATGTGCTTCGATTCACTCATTTTCATTATGAGTTTTCATTTAATATATCATACATGTAAAAGTTCTTAATTAAATGGAAATTTTAAAATTCTAATGGAAAATTAAAAAATAAAAGAGTTGAGAGCACATATAATTGAATTGCTGCGAGCTAGATTTCTTTCTCCCTTACCCCAATGGTATTGTTCTAGCGAAAAACCAGTCGTCTACTTCGTCAACTCATCGAAACTCTCGCTACAATGAGATCTATTAGTTTATGCTAATTGATCTACATTTGATAGGCGTTCGCTAAAAGAGTCGATACCTTTATCTAAGTCATACTTCTATCCTACGCTATTTTTTCTAGTCACACTCTTGATTATAATTACAATCATTTTCTTAATAATTCGGAGGTACGCGCGCAAAAATTCAAGTACCCAGATATTTATAAAATATTCTGTGAGTCTTTATGAACTAAGCATTCTTAATTGAAAATCTCACACCTCAGAGCGCAGATACCGATATAGCAAGAAACATATGTCAGCGCCCAAGTGACTGACACACACGTGATGGTCGCGAAAGTGGAATTCACCAATCGAGAAAGAACTTCGCACGCTCTCAGCAAAATCAGCCAATGGCAGACATCCCGTACACCTGATGACCTGGCGTCTCCTTTTTTTTTTTTTTTTTTCCACTTCTCCGATCACAAGCCAAACACGGGCTGAGCAATCGCCTTGGTTTGGGCGCCTCTTCATTAAACATGATGTTTTGGGCTACTGTCAAAGGGAAAACACTATCCCCGATGGATTATGATAAAAGAAAAAAAGATAAATTCACAAGTAACCGTAGATAGCCAACGTGTTTGAGATGTCGTTTCAAATTATTAATGTGTGTAGCAGTTGATTGTGGCAATTACCTTTAAATACATTCATGACAAATCATGTCTTGTTAGTGATAATTTTCTTTTTATCATTGTGTATTACATATATGTATAAATTAAGTATTCTTCTAATGGTTTTCCCTTTATCTTATTGAAGAGTTGATAACAAAGCACTCATAGCTGTCTCCAATATCAACATTTCCTGTTGGGTAGACCCATGTGACGATAATTACTTAAACCAATAAGATTCTCACTTTTGAGAAAACCCTGATGGGACCATGGAGACTCCAATTCCAAGGGGAAGATTTCATGATATTGGAATTCTAATGCCTCTAGGAACGAGCTCAGACAGGTGTCAATCATCAGCAAATCATAGAAACTCAAAGACCAAGGAAAAGTAATCCTATGGATGTTCTTCCATTTAGTTTATAATCCCAACAATGCATGAATGTTGCTTTGCTGAGTCACTGAGCTGTAAAAAGGCGTTTACTTTCTAAGCGGTGATGCCAAACATGCTTTAAAATAATGAGAGAAGCATGTGATGTGCTGTTGTGACTGATATGCTTTCCGCCATCCAAGGAAAAGAAGGGGGATTGCACTTTCTGGGCAAGTGATGATGGGTCCTCTCTTCGACTTAGCAAACAGAAAGTAAAGGGAAAAAAAGAAAAAGATGGGTCTCTTTGAGTCTTAAGGCCAAAATCGAGATGCCCAACTGAGTTTTCGCGCCCCTAGTTGCTTCATTTCCTAGGCATAAGTTTTTGTGAAGGTGTAAATGCTTTCGCACAACATTCTTATTCCTTGATCAGATGAAGAGATCACCAAAAACTTCAAACGCAAAATATAGCTCGCCTGAAGTGGAGTTACATCATGCGCTCATGAGCGAGAAAATGAGACAGCCAGTACCTCCCATTTGCGGCCCCATTAAACTTTATGTAAGAACTTGCTCTTTGTTTCCATCTCTTCCAATGGCAACCACTACCTCTCATTTGCAGTCATTTCTTAAACTTTATGTGAGAACTTTCTGGTTTATCTATTTCTTCTAATGGTAGCCACTACTTTTCATTTGCATATATCTTTCAAGAAACATCCATCTAATCCTATCACTCTTCTATGGCCAGCCAAGAAGGATTTTTTAGATGCATCAAACTAGAAATATATCCTATCAAATTCAGAACCAGAATTGGGCAGTGGCATCTCAATAACCTCTATATAAACTCCACTGCTGGATTTTGAAGTGTACATTCACCAGCATAGTTTGAAATCCATGCTCATTTTTTCTTCGATCTCCATCGATGTACTCATCACGTTATACTTGGCCTTTTTGCACAGATTTCCAAACACATTAATCCCTAGTTGCTCCTTTACTAATTATTTCAATTAAGGACTCTTGAGTTTTGACATGATCTTGATGGTATTGAAGAAGTGATTAGTCGACCACACATTAGTTACTATTTTATTGTCTAATACAATACCATAATTATGTTCATCCTTGAATCACTTGATGTGGAATGATCCAGTAATCTTACTTGGTGCTTCATATACCTTCCATGAGAATTCTCTTGTGCACACTTTGCTCTGACATATTCCTTGCTTTGTTCAACAATTGAGTGCTTCACAATAGCAATTCTAAATTGTTTTGTTTAATTAATTTTCAATAATATGCAAACCACACGATTTTTAGCCTTTGGATCTACATAGAACTACTTCATCATCTTAATTCTAATCCTCTCATCTAACACTCTCATCATCATCACTTTAGTGATATTCAGTGTCATAACCATTTGCCACTAAAGCTCCTTGTTCCCTCTTATTCACAACTTGATCTAGTTCCTCAAGTGGTGCATTCCTCATTTACTAATATTCCTAACTTGTTCTCTTGTCTGTGCAAGTTCATCATCATCATCATCATCATCACTTACACGCACCAAAGGTTCATCATCTTTATAGATGGACAATGCAACTTCCCAACCCTATCGTACTCCAATCACTTTTCATCAAGTGTATCTTAGTTGCCAGATCTATTCCTTGTCTTAACTTGCTGAAGTCTCTCTTTAGTACTAGTTCTATGCCTAGCCTTAGTCTTCTCTAGTCTCTATCCAATACCAGTTTAAAGTAGGTCCATAACCTACTTGGGCACTTTGTTCAATATTTGCTTCACTCTTCCTTCTCTAAATCATATCCATGACCTACCTCTACATCCTCATCTTCATCTTCATCACCATAACACTAAAAAAGTACATAAACATTATAACCATTCAGATAAGGGTAAACAAGTTCCCCGGCACCATTATCATCTTGAAACAATCTTATATCTTCCTTTAAACTCTTACCAACTACCCTATAATGTAATTTCTCTCTTTTGCAAACAAGCTATTCCACAATATCCCTATCGCATTATTTATGTAATAATCTACTCATATTGACTCTACCAATATCGTTATTTCCACTCATCACCAACAATAAACTCCCCCACCGTATTAAACATTAATGAGTGCAATGGTATCACTTCTGTCCATAGTGAAAAAAGAAAATGTCAAGGAGCAAAAGACATGGAGACAACCAATTGAGTGATTGGTCCGCACAACTGCACCAAATTAAATAAACAATAATTGATTTTGTCAATGGGTGGAAAAAAGCCAACAATCTTCCCCATAAACATAAGAAATTACTCAACTTTTCTATTCTAAGATTCTTCACTCCTAATTTACCGTATAAGCTGTGGCCTTTTCTCACTTTAAGTTTATCCACACCCACAAAGAGGGAGGGAGGGAGAGAGAGAGAGAGAGAGAGAGAGAGAGAATTGTTCCTAATTCTTTGATGTGTTGTTTTAGACAACTAGTAGCCATGTCACTTTGATCTTAAATATCTTTAAAGAAAGCTACGTCAAATATGTTATATAAGTTAAATCCACATAGGATTTGTCATTGGAGATATATTGCCAAAGTCACTCAATTCAATGTTTTTTTTTTTTTTCCAAAAGTTAAGGCACTTCATTGATTGATTGTAAAGTTATAGCACTAAAGTGGCATCTATAGTTGTCATGACCCGATCTCTCTATCACTGGTCTTTGCGGAAAAGAAGGCGGGAAAGGTCGGATTTAGAAGTACTTGACCATAAGAGTTCCCTTACGGTTCTCCTCTTGTAAGTTCACTTGGTCATGGTCACGAACTCTCCCAAGCTCGTACCCCACGTGATAGCGGAAGGTGTCATGATCCTACGTTGACGTCATGGCACGTCTTGATCGACGGTTTTAAAGTCGAAAGGAAATTGGATGTAAATGTGATTTGAGGATATTATTACAATCATGATAGCCCTCTCAAACTGTATATCCACCAAATATGGCATCACTTCATCTTTTTTAGCCCACCATCTTTAGTATGTTAAATCATAATTGTGAACTTTTTCTTAAGGTTCATATACTTCACGACGGGTTTATTAAGCAATCTAGTTATTTAAGACAACCTAAAAATAATACAGGAGTTGCCATTAGTCTCATTTTTGGGGGCCAGCTAGAAAACCCAATCAATATTTGGGAATAGTCCCTCGATTTCTACACAACTAGATACCTAAGTTTGGGGACTTAGGTTACGCTAATATTTTTATTAGCGCCTTTTCGGCACCTAATTGTATTTCGTGTTACATAAGATGTCAATGCATTTCTTTTTAACTTTTCAGAATCGTTTATCTTAAACTAAGTGATCATGCGCGAATGATCATTTTCATGCCATTCTATTCCTAAAATGATAAAAAAAGACACTCAATTGAACTTATAGTATAAAACGGTAAGTAAGCAACCAAATAAAGTGGTAAACCTATCATGTAATTCTTAAAAAAAATAATTAAAAGCAATAAAAGGTAAATAAAGAGAAAGAATCCGCAACTCATTAGGTATTTATACAAATGAGGAAAACCCGAGACATATGTCGGGGACAAATGGTATAAAATTATGATTGGAATGGATATCGCCCTTCCACCATTTTCATGTCAACTCCGTCTTTAGGATCATAATCTAATCATAATCTAAGAACTATAGCTAGGTACATACAATAGAAAGAAACACTCATATACATCAAAATAGTTAAAAGTATGACATAAGATGAAAATTAATCAATCAAACAAGGCAAGATTTAAAATCGACCAAATTTGGGCATTGGAGTTGGCCTTTACAATTCTTGCATAGGTCCCTCTAAACTCCTATCCAATTCATTTTATGACTTATAACTATTATTAATCATTTATGCTCTCGCATAGCCAATAACACTTGTAAGTATCTAGAAAGATGTTTTAGGTGATTTCTCAAGATTTTTCCTTAGTATCGTGCATCACACTTAACATACATCTAGAATTCACATGCATTGGCATACATTAAACACACAGGTAGGTTTTTAAAGCTTTATTTCTCAACCAATCAACTAAGTGAGTGAACTTTCAGCGGATTACTAATCATAAACAGGAGCGTTTATAATGAATGGCATGATTTTATGCATAAAGGGTACATATGATGTTTTATAGATGAATTTGAAATTATTAAAAATGAAAAGTAATATTTTTGAGATAAAGCAATGTCTTAGTTATGGAACACATTTAATTATTAAGGCTAGCCAAGGATTTGCATAAATATACTCATAGGCATCGTAGACAATTTTAATATTGTCAAATCCTCAACTATTATAATGCCAAATCAAAGTTTGAAGAGATTTGAAAAGATATTTAGATAAATGAATATCTATGCTATAAAATGCATTTAATTACCAAGACTAGTTTGGAGCTTGCATAAATGCACTTATAGACATTGCAGACATTTTAAATATGGTCAAAACCATGACATTTCCAAAATCAAATCAATTATTGAAAAGATTTCTAAACATTTGCTTTTGGAAACATTGCATGTACCAAAGACATTTCAATGCGTGATTGAAAAACCAATTCATTTGTTGAAAACCATTTGACAATAAAAATCAAAGGATTTGTAATAAATTTCATGAATATGATATAGCCTAATTTCATGTGCAAAAGCTCTAGATAAGCAATCACAACAAAGGCCTATAACAAAATGTTTCAGACAAAACACATCAAATCAGCAATATTGAGTGGTACCCATTGATGATTTAACTATGAAAAAATTATCTATCATGCATGACATGATATGGAACAACTTTTGTAATTAAAGTTTTCCTAAAAGAGTAAAGCATGATTTTATAAAAATCTAACAATGGACATTATTGCATTAGGAATTTGCCAAATCAACGGGACATGAAGTCATTGCAACTGAGATTTACCTTACCAAATAAAGTCTAAAAGTTATAAAATTTCACCATAACACAGGTAAAAGGGTAACAAACAAACTTTATTAAGGGTCCGACTCAAGAATCTCAATTGAAAAATTGCCATAAAAATAGAAAATGTCTGCCTAAACAAGGGTAAAAATAGGGTTCCGAATTTAATCATAAGTCAAATTCTAATTTAGTTTGGAAAAAAAAAATGAGTCTAATGACGAACAACTTGCATGAAACCAATAGCAATTGAAAGATTTGAGTGTCCCTTACGACTTACTATAATGGTCCGAGTCCTATTGATATCAATTTAGTACTCTAAAGTTGAGGTTTGTAAAGTATACACATCAGTCATTAAGAAACCAGAATACAAATATGCATTATG
This sequence comes from Eucalyptus marginata, assembly GCA_014182565.1. Classification (NCBI taxonomy): domain Eukaryota; kingdom Viridiplantae; phylum Streptophyta; class Magnoliopsida; order Myrtales; family Myrtaceae; genus Eucalyptus; species Eucalyptus marginata. Next base: position 24,068,657 of record CM024592.1, on the reverse strand, counting down.
AAGTCTCAAAATCACTCACGCAATGCACAATCAGTATGAAAATCACACACGACCAAGAATCAGATGCGAGAAGTGATTAGGGTAAACATCTAATCCTAAGTCCGCATGTGAAATGCCATGTAGGTCAATGTCAATACAAGATGATTTAAGACTATAATGAGATATTTCAAGATTTCTAAGTGCAATTAGTCTAATTAAGACATGATTTTTACATACAAAATGACATTCAATCACGATGAACCACGTATGCATAGGAAACTTTTGATGCGCACTTTAATAGTCAAGAAGACATCGACATGATAGTATGAGAAAACATGCACATGACAAGAACTTAAATTAATCTCAACATAACAGAAAATGTTCGATTTAGGTTATCTAAGAAAATGTAAAAAATCTAGTGAAAAATTTGGCATATTGAATGCATGTTGGCAAATATTTTTTTGTTAAAACATCAAAATCTAATTATGAGCACACAAATCATGACGAAAATGGCAAAATAGATGTGCATTACTAAGCATCTTAATCACAACAGAACCTTTATGTGTTTACACATGCTATTGACATATCAAATGATGATGAAATCATACAAGTCATGTACCGATAGAAAGCACATGATGTGTATTTCAAACTTCATGAAGATCCTAAAGCTAAATGAATTCATCTATATATTCAATTTTGTCAAAATGCATCTCAGATTAGTGTGGGGCAAATTAACCTATACTCAAATTTAAGCAATTTTGACTTACCAAAACTTATCCAAAAAATCCAGAAAAAAAAGTATGCCATACATGAGATGATTTAGAACAAATGCCTTGAATACAATTTTCTCAAAAATCAATCATAAGAATCAACACAAAAATAGCAAAGTTCAAAGGTGGACTAATAACAAAAAATGTATTGAAAAATCTATAGAATCTAGCAAATTGTGAGGTGTTTTTCGAGGTTCAAACGTTGACTATATGGGCTGTGTGACCTATCAAATCGAAGATCTTAGAATGCACTTTCTAAGTTTAAAGGTCTCAAGTTGAAATAAGGCCATCTAATACCTCGTTTTAAGCCAAACAGTAATCATGTCACAGATACACAAAAATTACAAATTTACACTAAAATCACATAATTAACCACAAATTATATTCAATCTCCATTCAACCTCAGCAAACCAATGAATAAACCTATCAACAATATATCTAAGCATTTTGTATAGTTTCTAGTGCGAATCCTAACCCCGATTAGCTATTTTAACCCCGCTTTATTGGATTTAAATTCCTAATCGTTATCTTATGCGTGATTCCGTCAATTTTGACATGATCAGACGATTCTATCTCACCGGAACCTAGTCAAACCTCGATCTAAACTCCAATGAACAGATTGTGACACCTCAGACCACCTCAAGGTTGGCTGGGCTGTCAGTTCAATGCCACGATAGAAACTAGTCCAAGATGGATCGATTTAGGACAACCGAGAGGAATTGAGGTCATCGGCTGAGTTTTGGTGACCATCTATGGTTCCTTGACCATGACAAGGTTGAGAACTGACTAGAGTAGAGATTGGCAGCAAGCGAAACTAGCAAGAACTGCCGATGGCCATTAATTTACAAGATTAGGATCGTCGATTCAATCACTAAATTTGAACTTTGATTAAGTGGAATGGGAGGACATGAGGCTTGCCGGAGGGAACGCTGGCCTTAAACATGTCGAAGAGTAGCTAACGGAGGATTGACAGTCGATTAGCCACCAATCAGGACCACCAGACCGCTAATGAAGCCAATTAACTTAAAAACTAGCATGGTCGCCAGTTCCTTCAAATGGAAGAAAATTCGTTAGTTCGAGCGAAACAAATGGCCGTCAGAGGGAACTTGGACCACCAGAGAATCGCCCGAAGGGGGGGGGGGAGAGAGAGAGAGAGAGAGAGAGAGAGAGAGAGAGAGCAAGGCCATCGAGGGGCTAATCGGCAATGGCAAGCTTGCAATTATGCAGCGGTGGCTCGCGAAGAAGAACAATGAGAGAAGGGAGTCGATGAGAGAGGGTGAGAAAGAGAGAAGAGAGAGAGTTGTGTTTAGAGAGAGAGTTAGTTGCAGAAAATGAGATTCCCCCTTCCAATTTGAAGGGAAAAAACCTATTTTTGCTAACTCCAAATCAGTCGACTACGGCTATCAATTCGATCCGACGATTGAAAAATTGATCTAATGGCAAAATTAGGTCTTTAAAGGATTAATCATCATTAATAGGTGAGGGTGTATGAGTAAAATTGACATAGAGAGGATTCTAGAACTAGTTGTTGAAGGTCCAAAACTGGCCAACAAGGGGCTGACTAACCTACCCCACTGGCGGTCAGTTGGATTGGTCAGATTGGTTCACGTTGATTTGATTGGTTCTTGATTGATTCTGGCCGATTCTTGTTGGTTCATGATTTTGTGGCCCTTTTGGGTTCAAAATATATGCAATTTCATCCTTTAAGGACCAAATTGAAAAGAAAACTTGCATGATTTGAGGAAAAAGTGTCCGATTTTGATTCAATTAGGCTGATTAAACTCTGTAAATATAATTTATGGACTCTCTATCAACCTAATTGAGTGCTTATTGTGAAAAACAATGGACCAAAACCATGGGTACGTGAGATCAAGCCTTGAAGGCCAAAATGAATAATTTTGCAATTCCTTGGCTAAAATTGTAAATTAATTAAAATTGAATTCAATTAATGTTACAATAAACCTATTCAACTAATTATCCATGTGTAGGATCACCTAATGTATCCAAATTGACTTTGAATTGAAGTAATAAAATTTAGGCAAACAATGAATCAAGATCTAATATTAAAATTGCATCTAAATTTATGCAATTGAATTCTAGTTTTGAATGGGTCAACCTAAATTTTTTCTATTGAAGCTTGATGGCTTTGTTTTCTTATCTTCAAGAGAGTAAAGTCCCTTAAATTGGGAAGTTCTAATGAAAATTTCTCAAAATCAACTTAGGATTCGGACTTCTTAAGAAAACAAGTGGAAAATAATTATCCATTCATAAATTATGAAGAATTGATTTTGACCCCCTAATTAGGACTTAAAATAGCAATTCACCTTTCGATATGTAATTTGCAAAATTGAATGCACAAGTGGATTTATAATAGTCCCGAGACCAAATGTCATAAAATAAACTACATCTAATTATGACTAAAATAAAAGTAATTGTTTTTAATCGATTTAGAACATAAAATCAAAAAATTCGGAAAACAAGATTCTTAAATGAATTTTATGAAATTTTCAACACCCAAATCAAATTGACACTAAAGAAAAAGTATTTCATGAATTTTTTATTTTTCTAATTTTTCTATCAAAGGTATGACCTCTAAAAGCTTGATTTTTGAGCCAAATTTTTAGATTTTTGAAAAATTGATCTGAGAAAAATCAAATTATAACTAAATGACATGTTTTTGGACAAAAAGCCAATTTATGACCCGAGGTTGATTTTTGGTTAAAGGGTTAACAAAAAAGTTAACTTGAAAGAATCGTTTGACTTTTCGGGTTTTTCTTGAAAATGAATTGAAAATTACCTAAAAGCCACAATGCAAAAGAAATAAATGAAAAACAATACTTTTTGGTCGAGAAATGATCTCCGTTGTGATCGGAAACCCAAGTCTTGATTTTTTTTTTTTTTTTTTGACGCGCCAACTAAAAATCATGTGTTTATGGTAGTGTCATTTTTCATTTTCCCTATAAAAGTACATGTTTCTCATGGTACATTATTCCACAATTCCGCTGAACAAAACTTTTAAATTGGATTGGTTTTCCATAAAGAAATTTGCTTGATCGTCACTTATTAATTAGATGAGGAGGATCAGTCTTATTTCTTAAGGAGATTCTCTATATGCAAGATTGAAGATTTCTTGAAGAAAAAAGCCCACAAATTTCAACAATGTCGACTAGAGAGAAAGCCCCCAGCCCGTTCACTTAGGTAAAATGTGGATTTGGCCCGCTCACTGTTGGACCCTCCTCCACATTTAAGGCTTTTATGATAAAACATAAAAATAAATACTAACAAATTAAGCATTGCCAAACCCAAAAACATTAATTATTGAATTTTAAGTACCGAAAATAGAAATAAAAGTTTCTTCAATAACAAAGTCAATTGACTTTTTGGGTTTTTATTGAAAATGCCTAGAAAATTATCTACAAATGAAAGACCAATGAAAAATAAATGGAAAGTGACACTTTTTTTGCTTAAGAAATGAGTTTTGTTGCAATTAGCAATCCTAACCTTGAGATTTTACTTTTTGAGACACGTTGACTAAAAATCAAATGTCAATAGCTACCCATTTTTGAATGGGAGTTCAGAGAAGTTCCACTCAAAGACTAAATGAAATCTACAATTTTTAGTTGGCTCTACTAGAGATTAAAAATTAAAAGGAAAAAAATCTGATTAGAAACTTACCTTGAATGCTTACCATCGAACCTTAGTATTGCTTGCTTATCCACACACTCCGTCTTCTCCTCTCTCATGGAATGGAATGAAAGAAATTAACTAAACGAAATTAAAGAATTAAAGAATTAAAGAGATAATCTCATCATGTAAAAATGGATTTCGACTCATTGGGAAAAGCAAAAGTCTCACTGTAGCTCGGAGGAGAAAATGAAGTTTTACTGTGTAAAAATGGATTTCAACTCCATAGGGAAAGTGAGAAAAGTCTTTACATGGATTCCGAGGCAAAACAAGTTTTGACTGGAAGGAAATTTCACTGTGTAAAAATGGACTTTGATTTCATTGGGGAAAAGAAGGCTTACCTTTTTTCCTCTTTGCTCTTTGACTTCTTTTTTCCCTTTTATTTTATGTTAGCTGGCCCTCGAAAAGAGGCGGACTTTTCAGACCCAGCCAACCGTATGTCGCGTGATGACGAAGGCACAAAAGTCCTTACGAGAAACAAGAAAGAAAGGCATTTTGCACTTTCCCAAAAGAGTACTTAAGGGGATGGACATAAAGAGCAGTTGCTCTTATAAATAATGTTAGAAGATTTCTCTCATTCGATTTGGGGGTCTAGATAGTTACATTCTCCATTCAGTTAAGTTGTGCTGAACTTCGGACTTCAGTATCAGATGCCCAACTTCGACATATTTCGTGAAGTCAAGACATTAGCCCAAAACAAATTATAGTTTAGTGACCTAGATTGGAATAAGTGTGAACTCAAGTGGCCAATTTTGCTATTAATTTGTATGATAACATTAGCTTTCATTGAATAACTGAAGACTTGATGCAATCATTTTTTGCGGAAAGCAAGTGATCAAACAATAAAATAGATAGAATAAGAAAATAAATTGGACATAAATTTCTGTGATTTGATCGTAGGAACCTATGTCCATGAGAGAGCAGCGATGAATTTCATTATAGATCAAGCGATATAAGAAGATTATACATTCGAGTCATTCACCTAAACTCTAATTATATCCAATAATGCAACAGTATTTAGTCCCGAAATTACTGGCGAAATAATCTCACAATCTCACAAAGAAATTACACTCAAATCTTATCACAAGATTTCACAGCTATAATCATTAATTTTTCTTGGATGTAATTGCGTGAACAAAATCAACGGAAATAGCCCATAGTGCCCAAGCACTGGTTTGAGCGCTTCAAGTCTTTTCTCGCATCAAACACGGCTTCCTTTCCAAGCATTCGCGTAAAAGGCGGTGCTCCAAGATCTCACGAAAAAAAGACGTTTCTTCAAAGCTTCAGAAATCTAGCTGTCCAATATTTACATGTATATACCCAAGAAAAAGGACAGTGCGCAATGACCGACTAATTTGAAAGGAAACCATGCAAGACCGGTCAACCGGTCAACGAGTCCAACTCTTGCACATTCCTTTTCTTGAACGTGACTTCAACGAGAATTAGGAAAAATAATATTTCTAAATCTTTTTCTTTTATTCTTTCTCTCACCCAATCTTTCCTATTCTTGTTTTATTTGTGATCCTTATCCAACAGAGCTCAAACGAGATCTAAATTTCCACAGCAAATATTTGGGCATCCGGGAAAAATAAAAATTTATTTTGGATTTGTTTCGTTGGTGAGCTATGACTCGAAACATATTATAATATCACATATATCCTTAAAGTTGCATCTGGAATTTTAGAGCCGATCATATCATATGAACAAGTTTTCTATTGAAGTCTCCCCGATCCCCCACGTCACTTGAACAGTTGACCCTTTTGAATTAAATTTGTTTCGGATGAGGAAAGATCCGAGCTCCCCGTTTGAGCTCGTCTTAGGTTTGGACAAATCGAGCTCTGCCCTCGTTGACTACATCGTATTTAATCCTATAATGTCGTTATTTTCGCCGTTTATCTTGGGGATGATGATCGGTCTGGAAAGATCGGCGTGTTCTTTACATTATGGTCTTGACTCTGTTCAGACCATGGACAACATAAAATAATCGTCACTGGATGTCTCAAAATTCAATTTTCACGTTCTCTCTCTCTCCATGGCCATCTACTCGGAGTCGAAGCTCTCGTTGCGCCATTTGCTTCTCTTCTTGTCCTTCTTCGTGCCGCTTCGATCGGGCTATTCTCTTTCCTTCAACATATCTCAGTTCGACCGCAAGGCCACAGATATGGTCTATGAAGGTGACGCGAGGCCGAATGTCGGGACCGGGACCGTCGACTTCACTAGTGCCACTTACTACTGCCATGTGGGCCGGGCATTTTACGCAGAGAAGCTGCGGCTCTGGGACTCCGCCACCAGGAGACTCACCAACTTCTCCACTCGCTTCTCCTTCACCATCGACACGTGGAACCGGTCGTTGGAGTATGGGGCCGGCTTGGCCTTCTTCCTTGCCCCGGTCGGGTTCCAAATCCCGGTCAATTCGGTCGGTGGCTTCTTAGGCCTGTTCAACACCACATACAGTGACTCGTCTTCGAACCGAATTGTCGCGGTCGAGTTTGACCCCTGCGTCAATTCCGATTGGGATCCTCCATATGAGCACGTTGGGATCAACATAAACTCGATCGCCTCGGTCGTGACCACCCGTTGGAACGCCAGCTTCCACAGCGCCGACACCGCTGACGCATGGGTTGTGTACAACTCCGAGACCAAGAACTTGAGCGTTTCTTGGAGCTACCAGACCACGCCAAAGCCACACGAGAGCACAAGTATTTCGTATCAGATTGATCTCACCACTGTCTTGCCCGAGGAGGTGATGATCGGATTCTCAGCCGCGACTGGCTATTACATGGAACGTCACCAACTTGAGTCTTGGTCCTTCAGTTCAAATCTCGAAGTCGAGAAACCGCAAGGAAATGCAAAAAGGACCAAGTTGGTTGTCGGCCTAGCAGTTCCGCTTGGGGTCCTACTCTGCAGCATCGTGGCGATATCGGCAATCCTCAGGAGGAGGAAGAGGAGGAGAGAGGGATCAGAGACGGCAAACTTGACGTCCATAAACGGCGAGCTTGAGAGAGGCGCAGGGCCACGGAGATTTACGTATGCGGACCTCGTTTCTGCTACCAACAACTTTGACGAGGAGAGGAAGCTGGGCCAGGGCGGGTTCGGGGCGGTCTACAGGGGATATCTGATTGGGCTGGATGCGGCAGTCGCGGTGAAGCGGATATCGAGAGGTTCAAAACAAGGGAAGAAGGAATTCATCACAGAGGTGAAGGTGATCAGCAGCTTGAGGCACAGAAATTTGGTGCAGCTTATAGGTTGGTGCCACGAGGCGAACGACTTCATGCTCGTCTATGAGTTCATGCCGAACGGTAGCCTCGACAGGCACCTCTTCCGCAAGAAGCGCCCTCTAGGTTGGGCTGCCCGGCACAAGATTTCGGTCGGGCTCGCCTCCGCGCTCCTCTATCTCCATGAGGAGTGGGAGCAGTGCGTGGTGCACCGGGACATCAAGTCGAGCAACGTGATGCTAGACTCGGGGTTCAACGTCAAGCTCGGAGACTTTGGGCTGGCCCGCCTCATGGACCACGAGCTCGGGCCACAGACTACCGGGCTGGCCGGCACGTTCGGGTACTTGGCTCCGGAGTACGTGAGCACAGGGCGGGCAAGCAAGGAGTCTGATGTGTACAGCTTTGGGGTGGTCGCCATCGAGATTGCTACGGGACGGAGAGCCGTTGATCCGATGGAGCAATCCTCGCATGTGAGTTTGGTGGGGTGGGTGTGGGACCTTTACGGGAGAGGTCAGGTTATTGAGGCCATGGATGATAAGCTCCAAGTGGATTTCGACCAAAATCAAGTGGAGCGCTTGTTGGTTGTGGGCTTGTGGTGTGCTCATCCCGACCGGAGCCTGAGGCCCACCGTAAGGCAGGCGCTTCAAGTCCTCAATTTCGAGGCTGCGGTCCCGGTTCTTCCTAATAAGTTGCCGGTCGCAGTTTACAACACGCCGTTGCCACCGTCCGTTTGTTCCGGCGAGCCTTTCATCACTAATAGCATCGAAGAGGGTCGTTGAGCGGGGGTGATTTACTATTGGAAAGGAGAGAACGAGATTATGTAGCATGTGTTCTTGATTGTTCAAGCAACGCAACAGTGAAATTTGTGTTGGTGGTTTTTTTTTTTTTTTTTTTAAATTTTTTTCCAAGTTTTGAATCTGTGTAAATTCTTGTTTGATAACTCAAGTGAATTTTTGTTCTGAATTCCAGATGTTTGGTTTGTTTTGAAAGATGTGGAATTGATGCCAAAATTAGTGGCGACTGAAGCGTCCCTTCCTCCGTGGGAAACCGTCATTGCATTTCATAATTAAGAAAATTAATGCAGCTTCCTTTTTGGAACTATCGCTAGAAATATAATTTTGACATTGACATTGACATCAACCGCCATATAAAGAGCCAATAGGTGCGAAGACGAAGGATAATGAGTTCTTAAAGGCACTTGCCACGTCAAGGAGGAGTCTGACCACCCAGTTTGACCCATAGCCAACGGCAGAAGGATCAATGAGAGAAAATATCGATGCAGCCTTGCATGATGAAGGGATCGCCGAGCAGTATCCCGATACTAAGAAGCTTCCAACTAAGAAAGGCAAGGAACCCACAGACAAGCTTAACACTATAAAGCCTATTCACAATGAAAGCACGGTAGCATAGCTTCCCAAGCTTACTGCAAGAGCCAAGGTCCAAAGAGTGCCAACCTCTATCAACCTAGTATCAACCTAGGAATTGAAACTTCACCATCTTCCAGTGCCCTTGACAAGTTCAAGCTGCCAAAACGGAGGGCTTTACTCAAAAGGTCAAGATCAGGTGTCAAGAAAAGAAAGTTTAAGCAATTCAAACTAATGCCTACCATTGAATATGGGCAAAGTTTGACAGTCAATGAGCCACCACGCCAAGGCTTTGAACATTGCCTGTGGTACAATTCTGAGAGCTACCAATGTTATATAGATGAGGTCAACCATTCATCGTATAACTGCCTCCCACCCACGCATAGGGTCTAAAGCTAGTTAGAATGAGGAACATCTGCTTTTCAGAGCTTATCTCCCAATGGGTTGCTAAATTTGTCATCCGACCATGAGGATGTCATAGACACCTCATCCTTGATAGGAAATTTTGACCAGAAAAAAAAATGAAATGATCTTAGAAGAATTTAGCTTTCCTGAAGTAGTAGAATTCATCACCACAATAAATGGAATGTCAATGCAATGAGAGGACTAGTTGCCTAACCAAGACACGTCGGACCCATCGTGCCTCCACAAGATTACGATTCTTGGAGAAATGAGAGTAGCTAATCTCTGTAAATATAATAGCACGACTTGCCCCATGATCCACTTGCAATATTTCTAGCCTGAAATAAGTCAGTACCGCAACCAAGTGCCATTCATAACTTAGGCCTTCCAAGAGTCTCATGAGGCCCCCATTACAATGGTTCTTTATGGCAAGGATCTACCTCATGAGGGATTGGAATGAGCTGTCTTCTGTGTTCTTGCATCAATACCAAGCCAAGATAGAAGTTGTATTGTCCAACTAGGATTTGGTTCGCATCAGAAGAAGACCAATGAAGGATTTTCGAGCATATGCAGAAAAGTGAAAGTCTTTCGTGATGCAAGCTAGCCCTCAATTGGCTAAGGAAGAAATAATAAAGCTATTCATAAAATTTTTACCCTGCAAGCATCACTCTTGGTTAAATGGAATGTGCTTTTGTAACTTTGACGAAGTAGTCCTCTTATGCGAATACTTCAAGTTTACTAGGGGCGAAGAACTCAAATGTGCTTGATTCTGGGACCACACCATCAACTATCAAATAAAAATAAAATTTCAGTAAGGCCACTTTTCCCAAAGTGGTAATTATCTTAAAAAGAAAATTATGAATTATTTAATTTGTCTCCGTTGATCCTCTAGCTGAGAAAATATTAGGTGCATTAGATATGCTAGACCAAAAAGAAAATTGTTGAATTTTAAGTACCAAAAATAGAAATAAAAGGTTCCTTCATAATATGTAAAAACCTCAAATAGATGAAGATGCAAGGACTAAAGAGAAAATCTTTTGAATAACCAACTTGACATAAGAATTGTAGCTCTCACTTAATATTATTAATTCCTTACCATACACATGGAACTAGGGTCATTATTGACAGGTAGATGATTCGCAAGGTTTTAATTACCATAATTATTTTTTGTAATTTTTTTTGGTCGGTTTAATCCTATTCTAACATTCACTTTCGGACTTTTGCCCCGCTCCTTGCGGGCGTGGGATAAACCCACTCCCGAAATGAAATTTTGGGGATTTAAACCCCAACCTCCCCCTTCCAAGATGGAAGGGTGGCCATGGTTTATTTTTCGTAATTGAATGAATTTAAAAACCCCTTCCTTACTTAAGGGTGGCGCTATTTCAGCCCTTATTTTAGCTAGGATGCTCCTTCTTTCGATTAACTAATCGAACACTTACTTCTCTCTTCAAATTGTCGTTTCTCTTTTTTTTTTTTTTTATTAGGCTAAGGAAAAAAATTGTATTTATTTTTATCACACATTTTATTAGTATTACTATACAATGATTCATCACACTCGACAAAATATCATCTTATCTCTTTTTTTGCATCATGTTATCACTTTGCCTAGAGAAATTTATCAATTTTAATCTATGGTCTCATATTTTTAAGGGGAAAAACCACGAAAAACCCCAAACTTTTTCCAAAGTGACAGATTTACCCCAAATTTTTTTTTTGTGATGTGAAAAACCATGAACTTTGCCAACCGTGACATATTTACCCCAATCTTTTTTTTTTTGTGACACAAAAAACCCTGAACTTTTGTTGTGTGACACATTTACCCCAAAATTATAGGCCATGGCTGGTCGGCGGAGGGAAGCCGACGTTCGATGAGGGCTGCCCTCGCTAGCGTCGGGTGAGGGTCGCCAAGCCTGGACGCTGGTGAGGGCGGCCCTCGGCTTGGTCGGGCGAGGGCATCCCTCGCCAAGCCCTTGTTGGCGACGGGCGAGGGCATCCTTTGCCATGCCCTCATCGATGTCGAGCGAGGGCAGCCCTCGGCTGGGTCGGGCAAGGGCCGTCCTCGCTTGACGCTAGAGAGGGCCGTCCTCGCCGGCATCGGGCGAGGACAGCCCTCGCCCTACACCGGTGAGGGCAGCCCTCGCTTGCGTCGGCTAGGGCGCGAGGGAGACCCTCGCTCGACCCGGCCGAGGGCCGCCCTCACCCGACAGCGGCGAGGGCGGCCTAGCTAGCCTAGGCGAGGGCGACCCTCACCCGACGCCGCCGAGGGCAGCCCTCACTGGACGTCGGCTTCCCTTCGCCGACCAGCCATGGCCGGCGGAGGGAAGAAGAAAAAGAAAAAAAAAAGAAAAAAAGAAAAACAGAAAAAAAGACAAAAATGCCCTTGATAGGGGTAAATGTGTCACAGTTTGAAAAGTTTGGGGTAAATGTGTCACTTTGGGCAAAGTTTGGGGTTTTTGGTGGTCTTTTCCCTATTTATAATGACAAAAGCTACATAAAAGATTAAAAATTTATATTTATGATGGCATATGAACACAAACTTAATTGTCTATTTTTCTCTAATAGTTTTAGCGAAACTGTATAACTATCAAGCCGATCTTGATAAAAAGAAATGGGAAAAAAGAAATCATCAAAATATGGAAAAGGTTAATTCGTTAGAAGCATGATCAAATGTTAAATATATTTATATTTAGATCATATTTAAATATTAACAAAAGACAAGCACAAAAAGATAAATAAATAAATAAATAAAGGAACTTCATGTTGTTATAAAGAAAAAAATAGATATCTATTGTAAATTCAATCTCATAGCAAGTGGATAAAATTTTAAAATATATTTAAAACTTTCAACTGTAATAATCTGATGTGGGTTTGAAAGTAAAGAAGATATAACTCGATTTTCAACTCCCATTTTGCAATTCAAATAAAAGTGCAAAAAACTCAAACCAAAGCTGTTGAAATTAATCAATCTTGCAATTCAACTTTCAAATAAAGTTTTGTTCAAACTATTTGATAAAAAAAATATGCAATTAATTGTGTGTTTATAAGCCGTCATAGCAATTAAAACTAGAAATTTCTAATCTTTTATATAGCTTTTCTGTTTAAATTTATGAGATCGCACGTTAAAATTAACAACCTCCTCTAAGCAAAGTAATAAAAGGATGTAGAATAAGATGATATCTTGTTGAGTGTAATTAGACATTTATACGACGATAGAGATGGTAAAAACAAAGATAGTTTCGTTGGTTGGCCTGTTAAAAAGAAAAGAAACAATAAATTGAAGAGATAGAGGAGAGGGTATTTCGATCAATTAACCGAAAAGGGATTGTCTTAGCCAAAACAGGGGTGGAAATAGCGCCACCCTTACTTAACTCATTAAAAGACTTTCTGGTTTAATCGAAACTTTTAAGTCAATCTTAGTAAGAGTTATCAAACAAAATTATTCTCATCAAGTGCAAAATGGCTATTCTCTAGCACTTATTTAGATTTGTTAGACAGGAGTTATGACCACTAAAGAGAAAATGGTTTTATCGTCGAAAAATAACATTATTGTTATTATATTTGTGACGATAATTACAAAATTATACAGATTTTTTTGTTCCAATAAATTTTAGTCAGGTAAATTTCTAATTAATATTTATCATTTACTTATAGGGATGTGAAATAAGTAGAAGTTAGTCATTATGATTCCAATCTTAATTCCGATTCCTATTTTAGTACAAATTCTAATTCTAATTCTAATTCTAATTTCAATTGCAGATTCTTTATAGAAATCTAACATTTATCATGGAATTAAATATAAGCCATGTTTATTTATGCATATATTAAACAGAAGCTAAATTTCCTTCCTTACCTGCCAAAATCTTATATATTATTCAAATTTTTAAAATAATTATGAAAGAATTATGTAAACCTTTGCGTCAACTTTTATATGTTGCGAAAGTCTTAGTTGCTTGAGGTTATACAATTTGAAATGCCGACATCCCAAGATTTGAAAAAAAGAAAAGATAAAAGCACTCCAAATCGACAGCAAGAACCTTAAATTCAGAATTTAACCACCGCCGAGCTCGAAACTCAATTGTGACTTTTTAAAACCTTAAGTTCTCCATTGATGAAAAAGGAAACCTTAAATCCCCGATCTTTCAACACCCATATAAAATATGGACATTCTAATGCACCTACAACCGACCGCCGCTTTGCAGAGGAGATAATGACAAAAGTACAGGGCCGCATCAAAGGCCTGAGACATTTCGCGTTTATACAGTACGTCTTGACTCCATTCGTTTCCATTTCGAGTCCAGGTACGAGTTAAGTGGCATGTCGACGCTAACGATAAGTCTGAGAAATTTATCATGAGCCGGTTATCATGTTAGCAGTAGAGCAATTAGTATCTAATAGGATCACCATCCATTTGAAGTCCTGTGACAAGAAAATTACCATCACATAAATCTAGGAAACTTGATTGAAATCGCTCCCCTTGATTCAAAGCATATAGCACAAACAAACATAGATTATCATGCTCGTTCTTTAAGCGCTTGACGACCGATGATACTTAGAGATTTAAATTCATAAGAGATGCGCAATTTGAATTGCACAGACAACAAAAGGACCGTGAATTGCAAATTGGGTTTCCTACGAATGTAAAGCACGTCACTTGCATTGGATGGGAACGCCCCTCCGCCATTGCCCTGAGTTTGGTATGGCCACTGCTTGACCTCGTCTTTCGGTGCCGCCATACTTCTAGGCATCACAGAGTTGGATGGTCTAATGATCAGCTCAAGAATATGCGGTGCGTGATTAGGATTTTATTTATTGAGAGTCCACTGCGTGATGCATTCTAAAGATATCCCAAAACCAGCTTCCATTTCTCATGGAATCGCTTCTTGACGATTCACTGATACAAACAAGGATGCTCCAACAAATAAGGAGGACATTGAAAGAGATAGCTTTGAGATCACTTAATTGAATTACCAAACATGTCTTCCTAATAATAATTTCACTAGTCGACTCTCCTACTCTTAGTTCAAATTCAAATTCAATATCGCCCATCCCTTTTGCCAGCCAAACGTGGACGAGATCTTGTCACCATGGAGTTGATTAAGATTAAAGATGTAAATTGATCGAACATTATGATTACTCAGGCTATTGTGTCTTGGAGAACCGCGACGCGCACTTTTTACCTGTTAGATCATCGATATTAGAAAGAGGAAAAAAAATGGGAAGGTCGGTTCAAATTTGATATCCGTGATCCAATAATGCTTATAAAACGCTGGGGCCCGAAATGCCATGAGGGCACTTAGATATTGACCGAATGAGCTCCATACTTCACTTATTTATGCCCCTAATCCTCAGAAGAGTTCGCTAGTTTTCTGCACAATAAGCATGCGTCAGAAACAGTAGGAACACCTTCAAATTTCTCTCAGTTTCTGGCAATCTTTGCTCCGCACGCCAGCTGATTTGAACACGTTGGTTATCCACGATTCTGCTAATTCTAAGGCTCAAGTATCGTTGGTCCCGTGACGGTGAGTACAAGATTGTAAAGCATGAAAGAATCGAAAAGACCGCCATAATAATTAAAGCACAACAATAGAAAACATCTTTTCAAATTTCGTCCACTTTCTGCCAAACTTTGCTAAGCACGACAGCTGATTCGAACATGTTTGTTTATCAACGATTCTGCTAATTCTAAGGCTCTGGTCTTGCTAATTATGTGATGGCGAGTACAAAGATTGTAATGCGGAGCACGAATGGAGAAGACCGACGTAACCATTAAAGCATAAGTTGCTTCCCGCCTTATATAGAAGGGATACGCAATAGATGCAGCATATCATCACCGCATCAATTATCCAACAGGAGTACACATGCACATATCCTCTCGAGTTCCTGCAATTCCAACAGTAGATTACACATCCAGAATATGCCTTCTCAAGTACCATATCATCACGAGATCAACCTGGAGTGAGGCCTCTTTGTGTCAAGTGAGTATTTGGGTCAATTGCTAGTTTGTTCTCAAGTGGAGTTAGAGGGGGATGGTTCAAGCATTGGATGCACTTGACCAGTCTTGACCACGCAAGATGGTAGCGTAGCTGGTTGTTCCACATAGGAAGCTTGTTTGCCAGCCCCGTCCCCTCTTTTTCCCATGGAACAGGGGCGCCAGTTGGATCCTGCATCTTTCGGAAAAAAAGTTAGGACTTATCCTGAAAGGTTATGAGAGCAATCAGAGCAGAAATCAAGTAAAAGGATAACTAAACACCAAAGTGCTGCTGAATTGGAGTCATCCTTTTGAGTTCTGTCCAGCAGAACCAGATAATCATCCACTTGTTATGTTCCTCATAAATCAGCTCTAAATATATTGGCCTACTTGACAAATATAACAAACAAATTTTCATAAAACCAGAAGAATGTAGACAAGACTGTATGACATACCCCAGCACAGGGAAAGTGAAAGCCTGATTGTCTTCTCCAAGATAGATCTCTATGTGCTTCGGGCTTCAGGCTTCGGCTCACCTCTGTGCTCACCTTCCAAGCGGGGGCCTGGTGCAACGAAGCATGTGAGGCGGCACCACAAATCAGCTGTGTGCGCTGATGCCCTGACTCAAAAATCATCGCGCTCCACCCGACATTCTAGAAGAAACCGGAATTTTGGTCTCTGGGTAGATTTGCGGCTCTTGGGGTTAAAAGCAGTTTGGAGGAACATTTGCAACTCCTATAAAAAAGTCGGGCAGGGAAACTAGCAAACCCATTCTTCATGGGAAAAGATCTGATAAAGTAACGATAACCAACCATCTCCGACGTCTTACCATTATAGTCGTGGGTACATTTCTTTCCACGTAACGATTACGTGAAGTCATACATAATAAAACCATCATCTGCTCAAGCTTTTGCTTGCATATATTAATTCCACTAGCAATCACGAATCAACTACTGTATGAAAAAATCAGACCTCTATCCAAGTTCACTTAGGTGCTGCTAATCAAAGGTAGAAGTTTTCCAGGGTGCTTCTACCGAAATAGGCAGGTAAGATCAAGCTTTCGACTAACAACATTGATCAAACAAAATGCATAAAATTGACTACTGAGATTCTAAGATTTTCGGATATCCACTGTAAGAAGCAGAGATATACACTGGACCTTCCTTGCACATGATGTATCAATGACATATAAACAAAATTAGCATCAGGTGCATGAATGTAACGCACTAATTTCCAGCTTTCTGTTCAAAATTCCTTCTAATTCAAAAGCCAAGTCAGAACTATAATCCTAATCACTCAGTCTTATAACATATACTGTGAGGTGAGATAATCTGAAAGAGAGACGAATTCTCCTCGATCCCATAACTCGCCAGGTCAAGGTCATCCGCAAGCCTTTGTCCCACATAAGCAATATCAGGCAATTTGACCGGCACAAGAAAGCTTGTTCTTCGCTTCCTTGACCGTGCGATACACCAATTGTAAGACAGAGCCATCCACGATGTTGTACGAAACTAAGGTCTTGTGATCCTCAAGCTGCTTCCCCTGATAGACCATATGCCAACTAAAGAGCTGCGCACACATCTTTGCTATGGCCAAAGCTTTGACATAACCCACAGTGTACCAAAATTTAATTCCTAATGTGACTCTGCGACCGGACATGTCCACAATAACTGACACATCATCTTTGGGACGGACAATCAAATCAAATGTGGGCTCTTGGGGCAAGTCGAGAGAGGCCAGGTTCCTATCCTCGGCAAGCATCTTTCCCCCGAACATCAGAACAAACTCATCCGGTGAAATCCCTTCCTTGCCTTGAATCTTCAATCTAACATCCTGGACGGTATCCCGATTCATCGCTTCGACCAGAAAGTTTTTTGGAGTCAACAGGATTTGGACATTTACCGTCATCCTAGCCGAGTCCTGAAAGATGACATGGAGCGTGGGGTGGGATTCCAAAGATGACGAAAAGCCGAGAATAGAATCTAACATGAATATATATAATGAACAAAAGTCGAGAAGCTGGGGAAAAACATGACAGTGTTCTCGGTTTGTGTTACAAGTAAGAATCTCGAAACCCTAAAGAAAATACTAAAAAATCGAGAATCAGAAAGACGACGAAACGAACATGGGACCCAGAAAGATAGGAGAGACGACGACCTCTTCTCCGTCAGAATTTGGAGGCACAGAGCGTGGCAGTTGAGAAGGCGAACCAGCCATTGGAGCAAAACGATGAAAACAGTCACGTCCTCTCCCCTCTCCTCACTTAAAAGGTAACGGCGACGAACAAAAAAGAAGGGTTCTTTTTGTTTTTTTATAGGCGTCAAAACCTAAAATTTGTGATAAAAGTGCAATTAAATGGTAAAGTTTATAAAAAAATATAGCGAAGTCCTAAAATTTGTTAAATTTATACAATGGACCCTCCATTAATTCCATTCAATTTAACTAATGAAAAATGCTGATTTGTAGCTCTCTATTTTAAAATATCTTCCCTCTCTTACGCAATGTTGACGTGACTGGCTCATGAAATAGAAGATTAAATCAACGTCACTTTAGTATAAATATGATTTGTATATAATTTTACTTAAATTAACATAAAAAAATAAGGTAAATTTTTTATTAAAAAGAAAAGGGGAAACTATGTGAGGAGGGTGGAGCCCTCGCTTGGAAGACTATGGTAGGTGGGGGAGGGTCGATAAGGTCGCCAGGCTTCAACCATGTACCGCTAACCCTCGCTAATGATGGCTCATCATTGGCCAACCCCCACCATCGCCAGCCCTTCTCGACGAGGGTGGGGCGACAGAGGGAGGTCTGAGCCCTTGCCATTTGGACTTCCTTCCTCCGTTTTTAATATGATATTTAAAATTTAGATTATTATTCAAATTTAATTTTAAAATAATTAGATAAAAAATCATATTTGGATCTAAAACAACGTTCTTTTAGCCATGTGTGAGAGAAAATAACAGTAAAAAAAACGAAGTGATGTTGGCATTCTCCATTAACCAAACTGAATGGGAATAAGGAAATGAGTTTTTTCATCAATTTGACGAGTTTTGAAACTCCATTGCACCTTTTGTAAATTTTAGAATTAAGTTGTACTTCCTGACAATTTTCAAAACTTATAGTGCACATGTCCCCTTTTTATGTGTTGTGTTTTGCCTTTTGAGTGATCAGTTTCATAGAACTAATAAAATAAAAAGAAAAATTTAGCAGGCCCATTTTTTCCAAAGTAGGAATTAATGTGAAAAGAAAATCATGAATTATTTAATTCGTCTCAATTGATCCTCTAGCTGCGAAAATATTAGGTGCATTAGAGAGCCGCATCAAAGGCGTGAGACATATTTTGCATATTTTCAGTACGTCTTGACTCCATTTGTTTTCATTTCGAGTCTAAGTATGAGTTAACTGGCATGTTGACGCTAACGATAAGTCTGAGAAATTGATCATGAGCCGGTTATCATGTTAGCAGTAGAGCAATTAGTATCTAATAGGATCCCCATCCATTTGAAGTCCCGTGACAAGAAAATTACCATCACATAAATATAGGAAACTTGACTTAAGTCGCACCACCTTGATTCAAGCATATAGCGCAAACAAACATAGGTTATCATGCTCATTCTTAAGCGCTTCAAAACCGATGATACTTAGAGATTTAAATTCATAAGAGTCGTGCATTTTGAATTGCACAGACAACAAAAGGATCATGAATTGCAAATTGTGTTTCCCACGAATGCAAGCGCCCCAAGTTTGGTATGGCCACTGCTTGACCTCCTCTTTCAGTGCCGCCATACTTCTGGGCATCACAGAGTTGGATGGTCTAATGATCAGCTCAAGAATATGCGGTGCGTGATTAGGATTTTATTTGTTGAGACTCCATTGCATGATGCATTCTAAAGATATCCCAAAACCAAGCTTCCGTATCGCATGGAATCGCTTCTTGACAATTCACTGATACAAACAAGGATGCTCCAACTAATAAGGGGGACAAAGAAAGAAATAGCTTTGAGATCACTTTCCTGAAGTTTTTGTCCTAATCATCATTTCATTAAGCATGATCGTGAAACTAAGCATAGGGCAGCAGCTCATTCCCTGCATGCTGATGCAGATGAGCAAGTTTCATTCCACTCTGCAACTCACGCCGCAGCCTGCGGGAGAGAACACAGACCCTTCCGTACTATTGGTATCCGGAGGTTGGTTCTATATTTCCTCCTAAAGTGCATCTAAAATGACCAGAGGTACGTTGTTCACTAATTTAGCACAAAGAACAATAATCTTGCTCTACGTGCAAACTTGTCATTGCGACAGATATGGAGCAACGTGGGGCAGCAAGCCAGGACACGCTCTTGGGAAACATTAAGGACGCACAGGACTCACTGAGACGCCCACTATCTACCGGCTTTGGCTCAACTCTGAGCTCACCTTCCAAGCAGGTGCCCGGCGCAATGATGCATATGAGGCGGCACAGCAAATCAGCCACATCTGCTGATGCCCTGACTCAAGAATCACCGCGCCCCACCCGACATTCAAGGAGAAACCAGAATTATTGCCCTCACGTGATGCCACCTTAGTGTTGAAGCAATCGGAGACGAGGAAATCAAAGGATTTTTCTGGTGGTGGGTCAACGAGAAATTCTTAGCAATCACAAAACAACTACTAAATGAAAAAAGCAGACCTCCGGCCGAGTCATATGTGGTGCTGCTAATCAAAAGTAAAGTTTTCCAGGGAGCTTCTACCGAAATAGGTAGGTCTAAGATCAAGCTTCCAGCAAAAGACATCGATCAAACAGAACAACCCACCAAACAATGTACTGCTGAGATTCTACCATGTCCAGATGATATTCAATGTAGGAAGCAGAGATATACACTGTACCTTCATGGCACGTGACGAACTAATGACATACCAAGAAAATTAGCATCGGGTGCATGAATGTCAGATATTCTGTTCAAAAATCCTTCTAATTCAAAAGCCAAGTCAGAACTATTCCGAGTTCTCTCTGGTGCTGCTAATGAAAAGTAGAAGTTCTTCGGGGCGCTTCTACTGAAATAGCTAGGTCTCACATCAAGCTTCCAGCAAAAGACACCGATCAAACAGAATAACCCACAAAACAATCTACTGCTGAGATTCTACCTTGTCCAGATATTCAACGTAAGGAAGCACCGATACACACTATACCTTCATCGCACAAGATGTACTAATGAGATGCCAAGAAAATTAGCATCGGGTGCATGAATGTCGGATACTGATTTCCAGCTTTGTGTTCAGAATTCCTTCTAATACAAAAGCCAAGTCAGAACATGTTCACTAGTCAGTACTTACAAACTAAAGGAATATGATTTACGAAGAGGCGAAAAAATCCCAAAGAGGGTCGAGTTATCCTGGATGCCATAGCTTGCCAGGTCATGGTCATCGGCAAGCCTTTTTCCCGCATAAGCAATTCCATGCAATTTAGCCAGCGCACTCACCGGCAGCTTATCAAGAAGCTTGTTCTTCACTTCCTTGACTATGTCAGAGCTGCAAACTTCAAGAGCAACGGTCTTACCATTCCCGCAATTGACAAATATCTGAAATGGAGCATATGGAGACACCAATTGTAAGACAGAGCCATCCGCGATGCCGTAACAAGCTAAGGTCTTGTCATCCTCAAGCTGCTCCAAACGATAGACCAAATGAGAGCACATGACCTGTGCACACATCTTTGCTATGGCCAAAGCTTTGACATGACCCACAGGGAACCAAAATTTAGCGTCTACCCTGACTCTGCGACTGGGCATGTCGACGAAGACCGACAAATGTTCTTTGGGATGTAAAAGCAAATAAAATGTGGGCTCTGGGGGCAAGTTGAGTGAGGCGAGGGTCCGGTCCTCTGCAAGCACCTCTCCACCTGAAAACAGAGCGAAATCATCCGACAGAATCCCTTCCATGGCTTGAATCATCAGTTTAACATCTTGGACAGTATCCCGATTCCTCGCATCCAACAGCAAGTTTTTTTGAGCCGATTGGATATGAACAATTACTGTCATCCTAGCCAAGTCCCGAAGGAGGACACGGATCGTGGCGCAACCACGGATGCCATAATCAGCAAGACTTCTCCCTTCTTCGAGAAGCCTCTCTCCAAAAAACAGCTGCTTACTATACTCATCACTGATTTTCTCCTTATCCTCAATTAAGGCCTTAATATGCTCCACAGTTGAGTTTCTATTAGCTACGATGGTCAGTTTTTTGGTGATCTCCAGGGTCAAAATCACCTACGCCACAGAACTGGAATTTACTATCACAGAGCCCTCGAACTTATTTTTCTAGATAAATCCAAGCACCGCCTAGAAACTGATATTCACCAACCAATATCACAAACGGAACGGAAACCAAAAACCAGGAGGAAAAAAAGAGAAAAAATTCCTGATCGCACTGATCTTCCAGAATCAAACAGGATGGGAAAAACACCGACGCGTCCTCGCATTTCGTCGCAAACAACAATCTCGAAACCCTAACGAAAATGCTAAGAAATCGAGAACCAGGCGGAACAAATTTAGACACCAGATACAGATACAGGGGAGAGAGACAGAGAGAACCTCCTCTTCGTCCCAACTCGGATGCACGGAGCGTCGAAGTTGAGATGAGGATGAGGAAGCAGCATGAACACCTTGGAGCGCGACCCTACCGTCATTATCAGACTCCTCTTTCTCCGCAAAAATCGTGGTGGATGGACTGGATGTTCTACAGGACGTACCAGTGGAATTCAGACTGCTCTCATCGAAGAGAAAGATGCAACGCTCGCGAGAAAACATGCTGATGATGGATTGAGATCCAGCAGCGGCCAAGTGCAGAGAGACGGAGAGAGAGAGAGAGAGAGAAATCGCTCTCTGCTATAGAGGGGGCGCGCGAATGGAAGACGGAGAGAGACAGAGATCAGATGAACGAGAGCAGGACGCGCAAGTGGAGGGAAATGTAGTTTGGAGTAAAGTCGGTGCGTTTTTTCCTTTTATTTCTTTATTTCTTTTTTTAATGTTTTTTTTTTGGACTATTCTTTTTTTAATGTTTTTTTTTAATGTTTAACTCGCTGCAATAACGATGAGTCTAATTGCCATCGAAGCGTTGAAGTTTTGTTTTTTAGTCGGTATCGGAGCGTCGAAGTTGAGAAGGCGAACAAAGATGTCCTTCCTAATGGCGACAAAAAGAAAAAAAAGGGCTCTTTTCTTCTTTTTAAAAATCCTAAAACTTATAATAAAAGTGTAATCAAATTTTAAAGTTCATAAAAAATGTAACTAAATCCTAAAACTTATTAAATTTATACAATCACTGTCCAACTTGAATAATGAAAAATACTGATTGTAGCTTTTTTTTTCAAATATCTTCCCTCTTTTATGTGATGTTGACTTGGCTAAATCATAAAATAAAAGATTAAATCAACGTTACTTTCATATAAATATGATTCTTTTATACAATTTTATTCAAATTAATATTAGAAATTAAAGTAATTTTTTAATTAAAAAAAAAAAGAAAAAGGAAAAGAAGAAACTAGGTGGGGA
Source organism: Eucalyptus marginata (assembly GCA_014182565.1). Taxonomy (NCBI): domain Eukaryota; kingdom Viridiplantae; phylum Streptophyta; class Magnoliopsida; order Myrtales; family Myrtaceae; genus Eucalyptus; species Eucalyptus marginata. The sequence goes on along the minus strand of CM024592.1, from coordinate 24,045,752 downwards.
GGGCTGGAGCCCTCGCCTAAAAGGCCGAGGAGGGTGGGGGATGGCTGACAGGGTCATTGGGCTTCGGCCACGAACCATTGACCCATGCAGACAACGACCCCTAGCCAGCCATCTCCCACCATCCCCAACCCTCCTCGGTGAGGGTTAGGCGGCAGTCCAAGGTCTTATCAATTTAACTTCTTTCCTCCTCCTTTTTTTTTTTTTTTTAAATATGATATTTCAAATTTAAAATATTTTTCAAATTTAATCCAAAAGTAATTAGACGAAAAAAATCATATCCAAACCCAAATGACGTCGTTTTAGCATTTTTCTTATTTTTTTAGCCACGTACGAGAGAGAAAATAATAATAAAACAAGTCATGTCGATATTTTTCATAAGTGTAATTGGACAAGTTAGGGGAACTACTTAATTGCACAAATTAGACAAGTTTTGAAACTTCATTGCTGTTTTTGCAAATTTTAAGACTAAATTACACTTTCTTATGATATTTAAAACTTATAGTGCGGATATCCCCTTTTTTTTTTCCGAAAATAAAAGGACTTCATTTATACTTTGTTTTTCCTTGAGAGAGAGTCATTTCACGAAACTAAGAAAATAAAAAGAAAATTCTAGCAGGGCCACTTTTTTTCCAAAGTGGTAATTATCGCAAAAATAAATGTTTTTATTTGTCTCAATTAATTCTTTAGTTGTGAAAATATGAGGTGCATTTGATGTGCTATACCCAAAAATAATAATAATAATAATAATAAAATAATTAAGTATTGAATTTTAAGTATCCAAAATAGAAATAAAAGGCTCTTCGATAATATGCGTAAACTGATGGAGATGCAAAGTGTAAAGAGAGAGTCTTTTGAACAACTAACTTGAAATAAAGATTGTAATCTGTTGACATTTAAATTTTAGCGACTCAATTATTCGTTTATAGCATAAAAACTTAGGGATTGGTTTTGAGCCCTTAAAAAAATGTTATAATAAAATTACATAAGTGTATAGGTATTAGGAGCATTTACATCGATATCAATATAATTTACTAAAATTTTCAAAAAAATTAAAAAAAAAAAAATTAAATATTATTAATTTTTTTAAAATAAAATAAAATCCAGACCGGGCCCAGGGCAGGCTGGCCCGGCGTCTCTCTTTTTTCCCTCATTTTCTTTTTCTCTACGTGGGCCGGTCCAACCCATTTCCCTTTCTCTTCCAAGCCCGGCCCTCCCCTCCTCCTTCCCTGTTTTCCTCAGGCCGTCTGCTACGGTGAAGGACGCGGGTATGAGCAGAAGAGGCAGAGGGGACGGGGGGAGCGTCCGACCGGAGTTGGTGGTCAGGTACCAGGCCGGCAGAGACGGCTGGCGTCCCAGGAAGCCATGCGCGCCAGCCGGGGAAGTTAAAGGCGAGAGAGGAGCAAGTCAGAGACGGGGGTTCGTTTGGGGGAGAGACGGAGAGAGAGGCGGGCGAGATTCGAGCGAGAGCGAGAAGTAGAGAGGGTGAGGCCGTGAGTGAAGGGCTTCCCCCTGTAGCCATCGCGCTTGGAACTCGGCCGTCGACCCTTGCCGACACGCACCTCTCCTTACGGTAGGTCTCGAGCGTTTCTTTTTCATTTGTGTCGAGTTGCGTCGACTTCCCGAGGATCCCGGTTCGGAGGCGTGCGAGGCGACCGGACGTAGTCCGACTTATCAAGCTCGCCCTGTTAAGGAAATAAGAACAACTCAGCCAACACACTCTGCTGTCACAACTTCAACAAAGGAAGATAATGAAAGTGAAAGGGCTGCAGCTATTGTAAAGATCAGAGGAAGTATAGAGCACAAAGCAAAGCACACGAGTCAGGGGAGACTATTTGACTGGGAAAGCCAAGTCAAAGCACACAAGTCAGGGGAGACTATTTGACCTCAATTTACACGTGTGCTGCTATTTTAGTTTTTTAGTTAAAACAGATTAGAAATAGTTTTCTTGTTTTTAGGGTTCTTTTCTCCTTCTTCGATTAGTCTTTGAGAAGCTTCGCTGTGTTCAAAACGAGAGAAAGGGAAAAACAGAGCACACCATAAAAGCTTGCTCTGTGATGTATAGCATTTTATGTGAAGATACGAGAGAGAGAGAGAAAGTTTAATAATCATTCTTCAGTCTTCATTCATCTTGTTCATCTTCTCATGGTATCAGAGCGGTGGTCGATCATCCTTATTGGATAGTTTGCATGAGCATTTGATCGCTTGTGAAATCAAATCGAAGGTGCTGTGGCTGTAGAAGCGGTTCTCTGCTCGCTGGATCTGGTGGATCTGGTCTTCTGAGTACCGGATCTAACTCGATCCGAAGCTGACGGCAACCGCGGTGACGATCTTGGAAATCGAAGACTGATGGTCAGGGATCGCGAGGGGGCTCTCAATCGCTCTCGGTTCCGGTGGTTCTGAGGGTTTCTCGGCGGATCTCTCTCGTTTGGGGCGAAGATCGGCGACATTGGTGACATTGGATCGCTCTCGGTTCCGGTGGTTCTGAGGGTTTCTTGGCGGATCTCTCTCGGTTTGGGGCGAAGATCGGCGACATCGGTGACATCGGCCGCGTGTACTCGTAAGGAGCCATGATGTTAGGATGTAAGAACCTCTTGGCGTACCACATGTATGGCTCGCTTGGCCCACTCGAACTCATTCCATTCTGTTGCTTGCCCGTCATAATGAAACAGAAGAATGGCGAAGTTCTCTGAAAACTTTTTGACTACTACATCAATATTATTTCTGTGGTTATAACCAATAGTGAAGGTTACCAAATACCTCTGTTTGAAAGGCAAGTCTCTTTGGGGTCTCCAAACAATCTACGCAAATAAAAAAATCTGATTCAGCAGCTATTATTCCCGGTGGCAATCTTTCTGCACCTCTTGGCTTTGATAGGACCAAAATCTTGGAAGTATCGTTCACTTTCGGAGCTTCAGTTGAGCAGCTATTATTCATCCACTGAAGTTGCAGATTCAACCAAAGCCACTTCCTCAGCACCACCAGCTTCGCAGTCACAGAGCCGAAGCTGTAGCAGATCGCATTATCTTGGTTTGTCGTTTGTCGGTTGATTCAAAGTTAGCAAAGTGCTGGATTTTGTCTTGTTTGCTCAAAGAAACTGATCAAAGTAGCTATTGATCATTCTCGTTTATTGATTTGGAGATTTCAAAGTGTTTTTTAACATCACCATTATCATCGTCTTCTTCAAAGCTGTGAGAACACGAAGATGGCAGCAAGAACATAGAAGTACCCTTTCCCAATACATGTCAATATTTCCAATTTTGTCACAATCAAGCTTGCTGAAGATAATTTTCTGTTATGGCAAGCACAGTTTCACAGATTTCTTCGAAGCCAAGAACTTTTTGGCTTCATTAATGGTGAAATTCCATCACCTCCTCGAATGTTACAAATTGAAGTTGCAGGGTGTGAAACTGAAGCTGTAAATCCAGATTACACAGATTGGACAAAAATTGATCAGCTTGTATCATCATGGATTAGTGGAGCTGTATCTGAAAACATTCTGAGCTTGATTATTGGCTTAGAAACATCCTATGAGGTATGGCAGACTCTTCTTAATCGTTTTACACGTCGGTTGCTAGAGAGTTTGAACCGAGAGGAAAATTACAAGCCATGCGAAACGAGATCGAGTTCTTTCTGTTTATCTTAGAGAATACAAATCCATCTGTGATCAGCTAAATGCTATAGGAAAGCCTGTAGATGAGATAACTAAAATGTTTGGTGTTTTGGAAGGACTGGGTTCTGAGTATGAAAATTTTCGAACTACTATATACGCTTGAAACCTCAACCAATATGATGAGGTAATAGCACAATTAGAAAGATTTGAAACAAGACTGAGAACTATTCCAGAACCAAAAGATAACCCCAATCTAGCTTATTTTGGACAAAGACAATTTGAAATACAGCGAAAAAGGAAACACGATAGAAGAATATATCCCTCAGAAATCTGGTTTTGCAGTACAAAGAAGCAATTACAGAGGGGGACGTAACTATGGTCGAGGACGTGCTACTAATGGTAGAGGTCGTGGTTATGGATATTCTGAAAGAAGTCAGAACTACAGAACAAACACCTTGATTCAGGATCAAGGGGATCGCAGCTTTAGATAGAAAAATGACTTCCCGGGATCTAGTCGGGGTTTCGACCATATGCAAGTTACTCACAAAGGTATCGGGACATCAAAACTTATCCATCTTCGACTCTAACCTTCAATAAACATCTGCAGGGATGAGAAAATAACAGGAAGTGCTCGACGGAGTGCCAAATTTGTAAACGTCCGGGACATGATGCACTTCGCCGCTGGTATCGATTTGATAACTCATATCAAGCTGAAGATATTCCAACACATTGGCAGCGATGCATCTCGAGGATCCAAAGGAAATGAGTGGTATCCGGATACCGGTGCTACTACTCACATCGGTGCAAATCCTGGTATTCTTCATACACTCTCTAAGTATAGTGGAACCGATCTTTTTGTCATGATAGGAAATGGGTCATGTCTGCCTATTACTTACATTGGTGATACTGTTAAATACCGAGGACAACTCATTACCTCTTAATGATGTACCGATTGTTCCGTAAATAAAGAAGAATCTTCTCTCAGTTTCTAAACTAACAGATGACTATCCTTGTTCATTTGTCTTTGATAAAACTGGTGTCTATGTAAAGGACAATCACACCAATACAACAATGAAGCTCGGAAGGAAAATTAGAGGACTTTACCGAGTGGACTCACAAACTACAGAAGCATTCTTCACTCAAAGACACAAAGTTGTAGCGAAGATGTGTGGCACCGAGATTGGCTCACACAAACTCGAAAATAGTAAAGCATCTACGAATCGAAGTTGATTTACCGTAATGCAACAAAGACAGACTATATGTAGAAGCTGTCAAATAGCAAAGAGTACAGCTTTACCTTTTCCTTTATCGACACTACATCCAATGTTCCTTTAGAAAAGATACACCGTGACATTTGGGGTCCCTCACCGCTTAGTTCTTTTCAGAAATTTAAGTACTATGTCATCTTTGTAGACAATTTTTCCCGCTATAGCTGGCTGTATCCAATGAAGCTGAAGTCAGAATTCTATGATATCTTTGTTGAGTTTAAGAAACTAGTCGAGAGGCAATTCAATCATAGAATCAAAATTTTTCATTGTGATGGAGGAGGAGAGTTCATAAGCAACAGATTCCAGAATCATTTAAGGAATTGTGGCATCAAACAGTTCATGTCTTGCCCACATACACCAGAACGTAATGGAATCTCGAAAGGAAACATCGTCATATAGTTGAATTGGGTTTAGCTATGCTTTGTATCACTCTAGAGTTCCATTGAAATTTTGGGTAGATGCCTTCATGACAGCTAACTATATTGTGAATATTCTTCCTACACCAAAGTTACAACTTGGACTCACCTTACAACAAAATTCATCATCATCGCCAAGCTACGAACATCTAAGGGTCTTTGGATGTGCATGTTATCCTTGTCTTAGACCATATACACAACATAAATTTGATCCCAGATCTCTTACTTGTGTCTTCCTGGGATATAGTGAACGCCATAAAGGGTATCGCTGTCTTGTACCTACTAATGGGCGTATATATATCAGTAGACATGTTGTGTTTGATGAGAATTTCTTTCCATTCACAAAGAAATTGACAACTGACTATGAACAGTATACTACTCTATACAAACAATGGGCAGAAGAAGTTAAACTTCTCGATTCTCCAAGTGCAGCACCAATAAACAATGGTTTCACTGACCATATAGCAAATTTCCAGTATAGTCCTACTTTGGAAGATGATCACATTGATACATCATACATTGTAGGTATGCCACAAATTTCATCTTTCACACAAATGCAATCTGATTCAGTTGCCAAAGAACAACCAGGTCTTACTTCCACAAGTGTCACACCAACTGACATTGTCATTGATCAAGGCCAACCCAATTCTATATCTAATCCTCAAGGTACTGCTGTTGTTCATCATATGCAGACTCGACTAAAATCTGGTATTACAAAACCAAATCCTAAGTATGCATGTTTGGCTGAATATAAAGTGCCTCGGAACCACGATCGCTTAAATCGGCCTTAGCCGATGAAGGGTGGTACAGCAATGCAAGAAGAAATGACCGCTTTGTATGAAAATCGACTTGGATACTAGTTCCTAGAACTAACCAGATGAATGTTATAGGCTGTAAATGGGTGTTTAAAACCAAATTAGCACCCGATGGTAGTCTTGACAGATTAAAAGCTCGGTTAGTTGCCAAAGGGTTTCATCAAGAAGAGGGAGTTGACTTTACCGAAACATTCAGTCCCCGTTGTTAAACATGCTACCATTCGTATAGTACTTTTTGTGGCTATGATGAAAAATTGGCCAATACATCAACTTGATGTTAAAAACGCTTTCCTCCATGGAGTCTTAAATGAGACAGTGTATATGGAGCAACCGCCTGTATTTATACATCCTCAAAAGTCTCAGTGTGTTTGTCTTCTCAAGAGGTCTTTATATGGTCTTCGTCAAGCACCACGTGCATGGTTTGATAAATTTAGTAATTTTCTTCTTGAAAATGGCTTCTTCTCGATACAATTGACCCATCTCTCTTTGTTCTTCATACTTGGTTCGAGATACAATACATTATTACTCTATGTAGATGACATACTTTTGACCGGCGGTTCAGCTCGACTTCTAGCTACATTGATCAAGAAACTGAGCCTTCAATTCCACATGAAAGATCTCGGGTATCTTCATTATTTTTTAGGAATTGAAGCCAAACTTACTTCTCAAGATCTATTTCTTTGTCAGACTAAGTATGCCATTGATCTACTTAACAAAGCTCACATGACAGAATGCAAACTGTCTCAACTCCTTTGCCACTTAGATCAATTGCTATGACAAATGATGATACTTTGCTTGCCGATCCACTTGAGTATAGAAGTATAGTAGGCGGTCTTCAATATTTGACGCTCACCCGACCCGATCTTGCCTATGCAACGAATCCGCTATGCCGAAAATGCAGCATCCAACAATTGCAGACTTTCATAAATTGAAAAGAGTCCTTCGGTATGTTAAAGGAACAGCACATCTAGGGATCTTCCTCCATTCTAACAGTTCTACACCCTCTATGGATACTCGATGCTGATTGGGCTGGATGTGCCGACACGAGATGTTCTACTACCGGTTTTTGCACTTATCTTGGCTCTAATCTTCTTTCTTGGTCAGCCAAGAAACAACCTACCGTATCACGCTCTTCCACAGAAGCTGAATATCGAGCACTTGCGTCAACTACTGCTGAACTTACTTGGATTAGCTTTGTCCTACGAGATATTGGTATACATCTTATATCACCCACACTCTTGTTTTGTGATAACAAATCTGCTATTTCTCTTACAGCTAATCCCATCCTACATGCTCGCACTAAGCATATCGAAGTTGATTTTCACTTTGTTCGTGAAAAAGTATCCTCGGGTTCTATAAACGTTCTATAAATGTTCGATATATTCCAAGTCATCTTCAGCTTTGGGAAGGGTTAAGAATCATCTTTACTAAGTCCTTATCACTTAGTAAAGATGTCAGCAAGCTTGACTTGGAATATATCACTATACTATTTTCAGAACCAAATTGGGTATGGGATTCTTAAGAGAAATAACCCTTCCCAATTTGATATAAGATGGGGACAAAGCTAATCCAAGTAAGGAAACCAAAACTTGGGTAACGCACTCTACCCTTCCCAATTCACAACAACTCAGCCAACGCACTCTGCTGTCACAACTTCAACAAAGGAAGATAATGAAAGTGAAAGGTCTGCAGCTATTGTAAAGATCAGAGGAAGTATAGAGCACAAAGCAAAGCACACAAGTCAAGGGAGACTATTTGACTGGGAAAGCCAAGTCAAAGCACCCAAGTCAGGGAGACTATTTGACCTCAATTTACACGTGTGCTGCTATTTTAGTTTTTTAGTTAAAACATATTAGAAATAGTTTTCTTGTTTTTAGGGTTCTTTTCTCCTTCTTCGATTAGTCTTTGAGAAGCTTCGCTGTGTTCAAAACAGAAAGGGGAAAACAGAGCACACGATTAAAAAGCTTGCTCTGTGATGTATAGCATTTTGTGTGGTGATACAGAGAGAGAGAGAAGAAAGTTTCATAATCATTCTTCAGTATTCATTCATCTTGTTCGATTCTTCTCACGCCCTCCATACGTCGCCGTCGAGCCGGGTAGGGGCATTGCTGCGACCGCCCTTGGTTTCCTCTATACCCCGAGTCCCCTGCTTCTGCCCCGTTTTAGGCGACGTCGGGCCGGCGCTCGCGGCCGTTCGGCTCGCGCGAGCTCCGGGTCACGTCGCCCTTGAAATTTGTGCCGGTATCCCTGGATGTCATGCGTTGAGGTCGCCGGCGTAGGTTCGAGTCCTCGTTCGGGCCGGGAACCCCTCGTTCAGTAGCGTATGCCGACTGTTTGTCAAAATGCCTGAAGGAGATATGAATTCCGTTTGTTGGTTTTGGCCATGAGACTTGTTCTTTTTTGTTAATCCATATGCGTGTGGGGCTTTTACTGCGCCTTTATTTCTGATTTCGAACATGTTTGAAGTCTGGATGCGGGTTCGAGTTTTGCAATATGCTTAACATGCTCTCTTCAATCCACTGTGCGTCACGTGCTCGACAAAGCGTTCGAACCAAGTTCGTGTCGAATTACCTCCGATTTCGACTTGCTTCGAATGTGTAATGATGGGAATCACTTGACGGTAATCCATCATTAATCTCAACACACGTTTGTGTTTCTTTTTTGTTGTTTTTGTCGCCATGGCTCAATAGGCTTACTTCTTTTCTTCTCGAGTCTCGTTCAGTGCTTCCGTGGTGTTGTGTCGGTAAAGGTTGGTGAGGGAATGGACCGTAGACTCTTGATGGTGAAGTTTATCATTATTGGACTCGGGATAGAATGGGTTTGGATTGTCGTCGAAGTGCCGGCGCTTTATGGGATGATCTGTGATCTTGAGCATTCTGGACGTGTTCGAAGGAGGCAGCGATTCTGGGACTGGAGAATCGGTGAGGGGGAGGATCCAAGAGAAGTAGACTTTGGGCTCATTTAGGTTTTAGCGAGCCTTGGCCTCGGATTGTTTTTTTCGGTGAATTTAGGCTGAGTTTTTATTAAAGGAGGAGTCAGTGTTGTCCTTAATTCGGTTTGATTGGGTTTGTTTTCAGCTGAGTAGGCTTGGAGTTGGTCTTGTAGTGGCTGGATTGGGCTTGATTTCATTAAGCCCTTTCCTTTTCTAGGCCTTTGGCGTCCATGGTCCGACCTGAAAGTCCACAACAGCCCAGGTCGCTATTTTCGAAATTACAAAATTATTTTTTTAAAATCAAATATTAAAATACTCTAAATAAAATAAAATAGTAATAATAATAAAATCCTGATAATTCAAAAAATTTGAAAAGACATAAAAATCTGATTTTGAATGGTTTTCAGTTAAAATGTGTCAAAAATCTTTGATAAAAAATCGTGTTTGAAATTGAACAAACTCCTAGGGTTTTGCGGTAGGGTGTCAATGTTTCCTTTTCAGGTGAATTATCAATTGATTAAGCACTTTCATTATACCGATTGTTGATTAGCGGTGGCTTAGTTAGGAATGGTATTTTTCTTATTTATTAGTATTAGGTGCTCATTTTGTCTTGTAGTTTATTCAAGGCTTCCTTGGTTGCCTATGTTAATGAATAAGCTTAAAATCAATCCAGATTGTTTGATAATTTTTTTTTTGAAATAAATAAAATTACATATTGAAAGGGCACTAATTAATTAATTTGTATAATTAAATCTTCAACCATAGATTCCTTGATTGCATTGGAAGTAAAGCATGCTTCTACACTTCACTTGGTTTTTAGTTGACCCTAATAGGTTAGTAGCAATTTATTTTTAGAAAATTTTTCATATTGTCTATTTGAACACTCGATGTCATGTAATGCTTGAACTTGGGAGAGTCTGTGTCTAAATCATGGGCCATAGGCTTGTTCTTTAGGCAATATCTCTAAACCTACTTTCCCTTCGTACTGAGGGGTAGGTCGTGACATAGCTCTCGCTTAATATTATTAATTTCTTACTATACATATGGACCTAGGGTCATTATTGATAGGTTTTCACAAGATGATTGGCAAGGTTTTATTTGCCATAAATTATTTTTTCTAATTGAATGACTTTTTGGCTTAATTGAAACTTTTAAGTCAATCTTAGTAAGAGTTGTCGAACTAAATTATTCCCATCAAGTCCAAAATGGTTAATTTTCAGCACTTATTTAGATTGTCAGACGGGTGTCACAAGCTATAAAGAAAAATGGTTTTATCGTCGAAAAATAACATTATTGTTAATATATATGTGATGATAACTATGAAATTATAAAGATTTTTTTTTTTTCGTTCCAATACATTTTAGGTATGTAAATACTAATTTATATTTATCATTTACTTATTGGGATATGAAATAAGTAGAAGTTAGTCATTATGATTCCGATCTTAAGTCTGATTCCTATTTTAGTCTGATTCCTATTTTAGTTCAAATTCCAATTCCAATTCTGATTTCAATTGCAGATTCTTTACAGTAATCTATCATTTATCATGGGATTGAATTTAAGCCATGTATATATATATGAAGCTAAATTTTCTTCCTTTCCTGCCAAAATCTAAAATATTATTGAAATTTAAATATAATTATGAAACAATCGTGTAAATCTTTGCGTCAACTTTTGTATGGTGTGAAAGTCTTAGTTGCTTGAGGTTAAACAATTTGAAATACCGACGTCCCAAGATCTGAAAAAAAGGAAAAGGTAAAAGCACTCCAAATTGACAACAAGAACCTTAAGTTTAGAATTCAACCAACGCCGAGCCTGAGACTTATTTCGACTTTCTAAAACCTTAAGTTCCTCATTGATAAAAAATAAAAAATAAAAAATTTAATTCATGATTTTTCAACACCCGTATAAAATATGGGCATTCTAATGCACCTAGAACCGACTGCTGCTTCGCAGAGGAAATGACGACAAAAGTACAGGGTGGCCTCAAAGGCCTGAGATGTATTTCGCATATATTCAGTGCGTCTTGACTCCGCTTTCCATTTTAAGTCAGGGTATGAGTTAAGTATCATGTCGACGCCATTGAAAAGTTGGAGAAATTGATCGCCTGCCTTGTGTCATGTTAACAGTAGAGCAATTAGTATCTAATCGAATCCCCATCCATTTGAAGTCCCGTGACAAGAAAATTATTGTCACATAAATGTGAGAAACTTGATTGTAATTGCGCCACCTTGATTCAAAGCATGTAGCGCAAACAAACATAGACTATCATGCTTGTTCTTAAGTGCTTGACAACCGATGATACTTAGAGATTTAAATTCAAAAGAGTTGCACATTTGAATTGCATAGACAACAAAAGGCCCGCGAGTTGCGCATTTGCACATTTGATGTCAAGCATGTCACTCGCATTGGCTGGGAACGCCCCTCCACCAATGCCCTGAGTTTGGTATGGTCACTGCTTAACCTCCTCTTTCAGTGCCGCCATGTTTCTAGGCATCACAGAGTTGAATGGTCTAATGATCAGCTCAAGTGTATGCGGTGCGCCATTAGGATTTTATCTGGAGATTAACTTATTGAGAGTCCAGTGCATGATGCATTCTAACGATATCCCGAAACCAGCTTCCGTTTCGCATGGAATCACTTCCTGACGATTTACTGATACAAACAAGGATGCTCCAACTAATAAGGAGGACAACAAAAGAAATAGCTTTGAGATCACTTTCCTCAAGTCTTTGTCCTAATAATCATTTCATTATGCAGCTAACTCTCTGCATTATAATGCAGATGAGCAAGTTTCATTCCACTCCGCAACTAACGTCCCAGCCTGCGGGAGAGACCGCAGACCCTTCCATACCATTGGCATCCAGAGGTTGGTTCTATATTTCCTCCTAAAAGTGCATCTTGAATGACCAGAGGTACATTGTTCACTAATTGAGCACAAAGAGCAATAATCTTGGTCATGGTCATGAAATTTTGGCCGGTGCAAACGGCAGCTTATGAAGAAGTTCGTTCTTCACTTCCTTGACCGGGTCAGACCTGCAAATTTGAAGAGCAACAGTTTTACGATTCCCGCACTTGACAAATATCTGAAATAATGCATAGGGAGGCACCAATTGTAAGATAGAGACATCCACAATGTCGTAAGTGTTGGTGATTGTTTCGATAAACAAGAATACGTGTATAAGTAAATTAAGATCAAAATCTGATTGGAGTAGAGGTAAAAATGCCTATACACGTATTTTCAAGGCTTTTTCATGCATTTTAATAAAAACACATAGAAATGAGAAGTGGGCTAATCACATTACCCTTGGTCCTTGCTAAAAAAATTTGATTATGACATTCTTCAGATTTTGACCACGAACGTCTGATATCCTCATAGTGCTGGTTTCATGTTCTTCATATTCTGACTACGAACATTTGATCTCCTGGTAATATTGGTTCTAACGTTCTTGGAATTTTGACCACAAACATCTTATGTCTTCTGGTAATACCGATTATGACATTCTTTAGATCCAGATCATGAACGTCTGATCTCCTTGTAACGTAGGTTATGATGTTCTTCAGATCCAGCCCCCAAGTGTTGGCCCTCTAGTTCGGACACACCATCATTTTAACGTTGAACAGAAGAGAGAAATTGAGAGATCTCACAACTACAATTGTGCTAGCAATTGTTCTTGTGTGTGAATGACTTGGTTGATCACTATCAACATTCTCAATTATCGATTATTGATCATCATTGTAATGGCCTTTTTATAAACCAGTCTAGATCACATTTAAATCGGCTCTAAAACCGTTTCAGAGAATTAATTTGGCCGTAACGTCGTTTAACTCGGCCAAGCCAGTGTGGATGAGGCGACATCATTTTCTTCATCCATGAATGCTTTTTTTTTTTTTTTTTTAAGAAAAAATATTTTCCATGTTGGTAAAGAATGTCGCTGGAAAATGCCACGTATGTAATTTGACAAGATTTTTTCGTCATTGGCACTTAACTAATCCATTTTGCTTCGATTTTGGCACTTAAGTGTCACTTTCCTAACTTTTGGCACTTAAATATCCCTCCGTGCCAAGTTTTGGCACTCCAAGTTTCCGACACTCAATTGATACTATAATAATGGTACGGTGTTTATGTCAAAATTCAATTGAGGGTCAAAGATGAAAGTGAACCTTAACCTATCAAATAACCTTAGTTTAGAATGGGTCAACTTGAATTACACCAATTGAAGCTCATTAACCTAACTTTTAAAACTTCAAGTAAGCTAAATCCATCAAATTAGAAATTTCCCAAGTGAATTTGCCAAATTTGATTTCGGATTCGGATTTAGTTTGAGAAAATGAGTTGATTCAGGGTGATGGGTTTTAAATCATAAAGAGCCAATCAGGGCCTCTAATTAGGGTTGAAGACAGCAATTTTTTGTCTAGATATGCCAAATCACCGAAATAGTTGCACGAGTGATCTTCAAATTTCCTCTAGATCAATGTTGTAAAAAAAAAAAAAAAGTTAAGTTAAAATGCGACTAAAAAGAAAGTAATTTTATTTTTGGTCGATTTTGAATCTAAATCCGAAAAATTTGGAAAATGAGACTCTTAATTGATTTTCGCGAAATTTTTTATGCTTAAGTCAAATTAAAGCTAAAATGAAATGATTTTTGAGTTTTTACATTTTTTAATTTTTTTTGGTCAATTAACCCTTTAGTGACTTATCATTAAAAGGTTGATTTTACGATCAAAATTTTGAATTTTTTAAAAGTTATTGTGGCCAAAGTGAAATTAGGACCAATTGGAAACTTCCTATGCAAAAAGCCAAATTGTGATTTAAGGTTGACTTTTGGTCAAAGGATTGACCAAAAGTCAACCCTAAATTAAACAAAGTCAATTGACTTTTTGGGTTTTTATTGAAAATGACAAATGAAAGACCAATGAAAAATAAATGGAAAGTGACACTTTTTTTGCTCAAGAGATGAGTTCTGTTGCAATCGGCAATCCTAACCTTGAGATTTTACTTTTTGTGACGCATTGACTAAAAATCCAGTGTTAACGGCTACCACTTTTTGAAAGGGAGTTCGGAGAAGTTCCAATCAAAGACTAAATGATATTTGTAATTTTTAGTTGGCTCTACTAGAGAATAAAAATTAAAAGGAAAAAAAAAAATCTGATTAGAAACTTGCCTTGAATGCTTACCATTGAACCTCAGTATTGCTTGCTTATCCACATACTCTGTCTTCTCCTCTCTCATGGAATGGAATGAAAGAAATTAACTAAATGAAACTAAGGAATTAAAGAGATGGTCTCATCATGTAAAATGGATTTCGACTCATTGGGAAAGGAAAAAGTCTCACCGTATAAAAATGAATTTCAACTCGGAGGAAAAAATGAAGTTTTACTACGTAAAGATGGATTTCCACTCCACAGGGAAAGCGAGAAAAGTCTTTACATGGATTTCGACTGGCAAAATGAGTTTCGAGAAGGAAATTTCACTGTGTAAAAATGGACTTTGATTTCATTGGGGAAAAGAAGGCTTACCTCTTTTCCTCTTTGCTTTTCGACTTCTTTTTTCCCTTTTATTTTATGTTAGCTAGCCCCCGAAAAGAGGCGGACTTTTCAGACCCAGCCAACAGTATGTCGCATGATGACGAAGGCACAAAAGTCCTTATGAGAAACAAGAAAGAAAGGCATTTAGGGCCTATTTGTTAATGTTCTTTGTTTTTGTTTATAAACAAAATTTTTGTTTTTTGTTTCAGGGAACAAAAAAAGAACAAAAACGCGTTTGTTTGCGTTTTTGTTCCAAATCTATTTTTTGTTCCCGGGAACACATTTGGAACAAAACAAGAAACAAGAAAAACGTGTTTTATTGTTTCGGAACAATTTTTAAGAACAAATTTTCTCTCTCTCTCTTTTCTCTCTTTTTTTTTTTTTTTTTTTTTTTTTTTTTTTTCTTTGGCCGGTCGCCGGCCTCGGCCATGGCCGATGACCGGCGTCGAGGGTCGGCGACCTCGCCGGCGCACCGGCCCCCGACGAGGTTGAGCGTCAGGTGGACAGCTCGGGTGAGCTCGGGCTCGCCCGCCGGCGAGCCCGAGCTCGCCCGGCCACCGGCGAGGCTCGGCCTCGCCGGGCCACCGCCAAGCGACGTCGACCTGGCGGTGGCCCGGCGAGGCCGAGCCTCACCGGTGGCCGGGTGAGCTCGGCTCGCCAAATCCGGCGAGCCCGAGCTCGCCCGGGCCTAAGGCGAGGTTGAGCCTCGCCCAACCACGGCAAGGCTCGGCCTCGCCGAGGGCCGCCGAGCCTCGCCATGGTTGGACGAGGCCGCCGGCCCTCGTTGGCCAGTTGTCGGCCATGGCCGAGGCCGGCGATCGGCCAAAAGAAAAAAAAAAGAAAAAAAATATTAAAAAATTAAAAGAAACAAAAAAAAAAAAAAAGAACACAAATTTACCAAATGTGTTTCCGTTCATTTTTTATTCCCTAACAAGTTTACCAAACGTGTTTTTTTGTTAAAAAATTGTTCCCCTAACAGAAACACTTTTTTCTATTTCTGTTCCCTAGAATAATTTTTAAACGGAAATGTTATCAAACGCGCCCTTACTTTCCCAAAAGAGTACTCAAGGGGATGGACATAAAGAGCAGTTGCTCTTATGAATTATGTCAGAAGATTTCTCTCATTCGATTTGGGGTTCGAACTGTTACATTCTCCATTCAGTTAAGTTGTGCTGAACATCGGACTTCAGTATCAGATGCCCAACTTCGACATATTTCGTGAAGTCAAGACATCAGCCCAAAACAAATTATAGTTTAGTGACCTAGATTGGAATAAGTGTGAACTCAAGTGGCCAATTTCGCTGTTAATTTGTATGACAACATTAGCTTTCATTGAATAATTAAAGACTTGATGCAATCACTTTTTGTTGAAAGCAAGTGATCAAACAATAAAATAGATAGAATAAGAAAATAAATTAGATACAAATTTACGTGATTTGATCGTAGCAACCTATGTTCATGAGAGAGCAGCGATGAATTTCATTATAGATCAAGTGATATAAAAAGATTATACATTCAAGTCACTAACCTAAACCCTAATTATATCCAATAATGCAGTAGTATTTAGGCCCGAAATTCCTGGCGAAATAATCTCACAATCTCACAAATGAATTACACTCAAATCTTACCGCAAGATTCCACAGCTACAATCATTAATCTTTCACATGAACAAAATCAACGGCAATAGCCCACACTGCCCAAGCACTGGTTTGGGCGCTTCAAGTCTTTTCTCGCATCAAACACGGCTTCCTTTCCAAGCACTTGCGTAAAAGGCGGTGCTTCAAGATCTCACGAAAAAAAGACGTTTCTTCAAAGCTTCAGAAATCTAGCTGTCCAATATTTACATGTATAGACCCAAGAAAAAGGACAGTGCGCGATGACCGACTAATTTGAAAGGAAACCATGCAAGACCGGTCAACCGGTCAACGAGTCCAACTCTTGCACTTTCCTTTTCTTGAACGTAACTTCAACGAGAATTAGGAAAACAAATATTTCTAAATCTATTTCTTTTATTTTTTCTCTCACCCAATCTTTCCTATTCTTGTTTTATTTGTGATCCTTGTTGAACAGAGCTCAAACGAGATATAAATTTCCACAACAAATATTTGGCATCCGAAAATAATAATAATTTATTTCAGATTTGTTTTGTTCGTGAGCTCAGACTCGAGACATATTATAATATCGCATATATCCTCAAAGTTGCATCTGGAATTTTAGAGCCGACCATATCATATGAACAAGTTTTCTATTGAAGTCTCCCCAATCCCCCACGTCACTTGAACAGTTGACCCTTTTGAATTAAATTTGTTTCGGAAGAGGAAAGATCCGAGCTCCCCGTTTGAGCTCGTCTTAGGTTTGGACAAATCGAGCTCTTCCCTCGTTGACTACATCGTATTTAATCCTATAACATCGTTATTTTCGCCGTTTATCTTGGGGATGATGATCGGTCTGGAAAGATCGGCGTGTTCTTTACATTATGGTCTTGACTCTGTTCAGACCATGGACAACATAAAATAATCGTCACTGGATGTCTCAAAATTCAATTTTCACGTTCTCTCTCTCCATGGCCATCTACTCGGAATCGAAGCTCTCGTTGCGCCATTTGCTTCTCTTCTTGTCCTTCTTCGTGCCGCTTCGATCGGGCTATTCTCTTTCCTTCAACATATCTCGGTTCGACCTCAAGGCCACAGATATGGTCTATGAAGGTGACGCGAGGCCGAATGTCGGGATCGGGACCGTCGACTTCACTAGTGCCAATTTCTACTGCCATGTTGGCCGGGCATTTTACGCAGAGAAGCTGTGGCTCTGGGACTCCGCCACCGGGAGACTCACCGACTTCTCCACTCGCTTCTCCTTCACCATCGACACGTGGAACCGGTCGGAGTATGGGGCGGGCTTGGCCTTCTTCCTTGCCCCGGTCGGGTTCCAAATCCCAGTCAATTCGGACGGTGGCTTCTTAGGCCTGTTCAACACCACATACAGTGACTCGTCGTTGAACCGAATTGTCGCCGTCGAGTTTGACCCCTACGTCAATTCCGATTGGGATCCACCATATGAGCACGTGGGGATCAACATAAACTCGATTGCCTCGGTCGTGACCACCCCTTGGAACGCCAGCTTCCACAGCGCCGATACTGCCGACGCATGGATTGTGTACAACTCCAGGACCAAGAACTTGAGCGTTTCTTGGAGTTACCGGACTACGCCAAACCCACACGAGAACACAAGTATTTCGTATCAGATTGATCTCACCACTGTCTTGCCCGAGGAGGTGATGATCGGTTTCTCAGCTGCGACTAGCTATCACATGGAACGTCACCAACTTGAATCTTGGTCCTTCAGTTCAAATCTCGAAGTCGAGGAACAGCAAGGAAATGCAAAAAGGACCAAGTTGGTTGTCGGCCTAGCAGTTCCGCTTGGGGTCCTACTCTGCGGCATCGTGGTGATATTGGCAATCCTCAGGAGGAGGAAGAGGAGGAGCGAGGGATCAGAGACGGCAAACTTGATGTCCATAAACGGCGAGCTTGAGAGAGGCGCAGGGCCACGGAGATTTACGTATGCGGACCTCGTTTCTGCTACCAACAACTTTGACGAGGAGAGGAAGCTGGGCCAGGGCGGGTTCGGGGCGGTCTACAGAGGATATCTGGTTGGGCTGGATGCGGCAGTCGCGGTGAAGAGGATATCGAGAGGTTCAAAACAAGGGAAGAAGGAATTCATCACAGAGGTGAAGGTGATCAGCAGCTTGAGGCACAGAAATTTGGTGCAGCTTATAGGTTGGTGCCACGAGGCGAACGACTTCATGCTCGTCTATGAGTTCATGCCGAACGGTAGCCTCGACAGGCACCTCTTCCGCAAGAAGCGCCCTCTAGGTTGGGCTGCCCGGCACAAGATTTCGGTCGGGCTCGCCTCCGCGCTCCTCTATCTCCATGAGGAGTGGGAGCAGTGCGTGGTGCACCGGGACATCAAGTCAAGCAACGTGATGCTAGACTCGGGGTTCAACGTCAAGCTCGGAGACTTTGGGCTGGCCCGCCTCATGGACCACGAGCTCGGGCCACAGACTACCGGGCTGGCCGGCACGTTCGGGTACTTGGCTCCGGAGTACGTGAGCACAGGGCGGGCAAGCAAGGAGTCTGATGTGTACAGCTTCGGGGTGGTTGCCCTCGAGATTGCTACGGGACGGAGAGCCGTTGATCCGATGGAGCAATCCTCGCATGTGAGTATGGTGGAGTGGGTGTGGGACCTTTACGGGAGAGGTCAGGTTATTGAGGCCATGGATGATAAGCTCCAAGTGGATTTCGACCAAAATCAAGTGGAGCGCTTGTTGGTTGTGGGCTTGTGGTGTGCTCATCCCGACCGGAGCCTGAGGCCCACCGTAAGGCAGGCGCTTCAAGTCCTCAATTTCGAGGCTGCGGTCCCGGTTCTTCCTAATAAGTTGCCGGTCGCAGTGTACAACACGCCGTTGCCACCGTCCGTTTGTTCCGGCGAGCCTTTCATCACTAATAGCATCGAAGAGGGTCGTTGAACGGGGGTGATTTACTATTGGAAAGGGGGGAACGAGATTATGTAGCATGTGTTCTTGATTGTTCAAGCAACGTAACAGTGACATTTGTGTTGGTGGTTTTTTTATTTATTTAATTTTTTCCAAGTTTTGAATCTGTGTAAATTCTTGTTTGATAACTCAACTGAATTTTTGTTCTGAATTCCAGATGTTTGGTTCGTTTTGAAAGATGTGGAATTGATGCCAAAACTAGCGGCGACTGCGTAGAAGCGTCCCTTCCTCCGTGGGAAACCGTCATTGCATTTCATGATTAAGAAAATTAATGCAGCTTCCTTTTTGGAACTACCGCTAGAAATATAATTTTGACATTGACATTGACATCAACCCGCCATATAAAGAGCCAATAGGTGCGAAGATGAAGGATAATGAGTTCTTAAAGGTTCAAGGAGGAGTCCGACCACCCAGTTTGACCCATAGCCAATGGCAGAAGGATCAATGAGAGAAAAGATAAAATATCGATGCAGCCTTGCATGATGAAGGGATCGCCAAGTAGTATCCCAATACTAAGAAGCTTCCAACTAAGAAAGGCAAGGAACCCACAGACAATGTTAACACTATAAAGCCTATTCACAATCAAAGCACGGTAGCATAGCTTCCCAAGCTTACTGCAAGAGCCAAGGTCCAAAGAGTGCCAACCTCTATCAACCTAGTATCAACCTAGGAAGTGAAACTTCACCATCTTCCAGTGCCCTTGACAAGTTCAAGCTGCCAAAACGGAGGGCATTACTCAAAAGGTCAAGATCAGGTGTCAAGAAAAGAAAGTTTAAGCAATTCAAAACAATGCCTACCATTGAATATAGGCAAAGTTTGACAGTCAATGAGCCACCACGCCAAGGCTTCAAACATTGCCCGTGGTACAGTCCTGAGAGCTACCGGTGTTATATAGATGAGGTCAACCATTCATCGTATAACTGCCTCCCACCCACGCATAGGGTCCAAAGCTAGTTAGAATGAGGAACATCTGCTTTTCAGAGCTTATCTCCCAATGGGTTGCTAAATTTGTCATTAGACCATGAGGATGACATAGACACCTCATCCTTGATTGGAAATTTCGACCAAGAAAAAAAATGAAATGATCTTAGAAGAATTCAGCTTTCCTAAAGTAGTAGAATTCATCACCATAATAAATGGAATGTCAATACAATGAGAGGACTAGTTGCCTAACCAAGACACGCTAGACCCATCTTGCCTCCACAGGATTACGATTCTCGGAGAAATGAGAGTAGCTAATCTCTGTAAATATAATAGCACAACTTGCCCCATGATCCACTTGCAATATTTCTAGCCCGAAATAAGTCAGTACCGCAACCAAGTGCCATTCATAACTCAGGCCTTCCAAGAGAGTCTCACGGGGCCCCCATTACAATGGTTCTTTTGGCAAGGATCTACCTCATGAGGAATTAGAATGAGCTGTCTTCCATGTTCTTGCATCAATACCAAGCCAAGATAGAAGCTGTATTGTCCAACTAGGATTTGGTTCGCATCAGAAGAAGACCAATGAAGGATTTCCAAGCATATGCAGAAAAGTGAAAGTCTTTCGTGATGCAAGCTAGCCCTCAATTGGCTAAGGAAGAAATAATAAAACTATTCATAAAATTTTTACCCTGCAAGCATCACTCTTGGTTAAATGGAATGTGCTTCAAAATATAAAAATCCAAAAAAAAAAAATGAACTTTGACGAAGTAGTCCTCTCATGCGAATACTTCAAGTTTACTAGGGGCGAAGAACTCAAACGTGCTTGATTCTGGGACCACACCATCAACTATCATTAAAAAGAAAATTATGAATTATTTAATTTGTCTCCGTTGATCCTCTAGCTGAGAAAATATTAGGTGCATTAGATATGCTAGACCAAAAAGAAAATTGTTGAATTTTAAGTACCAAAAATAGAAATAAAAGGTTCCTTAATAATATGTAAAAACCTCAAATAGATGAAGATGCAAGGACTAAAGAGAAAATCTTTTGAATAACCAACTTGACATAAGAATTGTAGCTCTCACTTAATATTATTAATTCCTTACCATACACATGGAACTAGGGTCATTATTGACAGGTGGATGATTCCCAAGGTTTTAATTACCATAATAAATTTTTGTAATTGAATGAATTTAAAAACCCCTTCCTTACTTAAGGGTGGCGCTATTTCCGCCCTTATTTTAGCTAGGATGCTCCTTTTTTCGATTAACTAACCGAACACTTACCTCTCTCTTCAAATTGTCGTTTCTTTTTCCTTTTTTTTTTATTAGGCTAAGGAAAAAATTGTATTTATTTTTATCACATATTTTATTAGTATTACTATACAATGATTCATCACACTCGACAAAATATCATCTTATCTCTTTTTTTGCATCATGTTATCACTTTGCCTAGAGAAATTTATCAATTTTAATCTATGGTCTCATATTTTTAAGGGAAAAAACCACAAAAAACCCCAAACTTTTCCCAAAGTAACATATTTACCCCGAACTTTTTTGTGATGTGAAAAATCTTGAACTTTGTCAACCGTGATACATTTACCCCAAACTTTTTTTTTGTGACACAAAAAATCCTGAATTTTTGTCGTGTGACACATTTACCCCAGAATTATAGGGCATTTTGGTCTTTTTACTTTTTATTTATTTTTTATTTTTTTCTTCTTCTTCCCTCCTTCGGCCATGGCTAGCCGGCAGAGGGAAGTCGGCGTTCGACGAGGGCTGCCCTCGCCTGGGCTGGCTAGGGCCGCCCTCACTAGCGTCGGGCGAGGGCAGCCCTCAGCTAGGTCAGGCGAGGGCATCCCTCGCTAGGCCCTCGCTGGTGTCGGGCGAGGGCATCCTTCGCCAGGCCCTTGCTGACGTCGGGCGAGGGCCGTCCTTGCCCGACGATGGAGAGGGCCATCCTCGCCGGCGTCGGGTGAGGACGGTCCCTCGCCTAACGCCGGCGAGGGCAGTCCTCACTTGCGTCGGGCTAGGGTGCGAGGGAAGCCCTCGCCCGACCAAGGGCGAGGAGGGCCCTAGCCAGCCCTCGCTAGACGCCGGCTTCCCTCCGCCGGCTAGCCATGGCGGCGGAGGGAAGAAGAAGAAAAAAAGAAAAACAGAAAAAATAAGACAAAAATGCCCTTGATGGGGTAAATGTGTCATAGTTTGAAAAGTTTGGGGTTTTTCACGTCACAAAAAAAAAGTTTGGGGTAAATGTGTCACTTTGGGCAAAATTTTGGGTTTTTGGTGGTCTTTTCCCTATTTTTAATGACGAAAGCTACATAAAAGATTAAAAATTTATATTTATGATGGCATATGAACACAAACTTAATTGTCTATTTTTCTCTAATAGTTTTAGCGAAACTATATAACTATCAAGCCGATCTTGATAAAAAAAAATGGGAAAAAAGAAATCATCAAAATATGGAAAAGGTTAATTCGTTAGAAGCATGATCAAATGTTAAATATATTTATATTTAGATCATATTTAAATATTAACAAAAGACAAGCACAAAAAGATAAATAAATAAATAAATAATTAAAGGAACTTCATGTTGTTATAAAGAAAAAAATAGACATCTATTGTAAATTCAATCTCATAGCAAGTGGATAAAATTTTAAAATATATTTAAAACTTTCAACTGTAATAATCTGACGTGGGTTTGAAAGTAAAGAATATATAAAACTCAATTTTCAACTCCCATTTTGCAATTCAAATAAAAGTGCAAAAAACTCAAACCAAAGCTGTTGAAATTAATCAATCTTGCAATTCAACTTTCAAATAAAGTTTTGTTCAAACTATTTGATAAAAAAAATATGCAATTAATTGTGTGTTTATAAGCCGTCATAGCAATTAAAACTAGAAATTTCTAATCTTTTATATAGCTTTTGTGTTTAAATTTATGAGATCGTACGTTAAAATTAACAACCTCCTCTAAGCAAAGTAATAAAAGGATGTAGAATAAGATGATATCTTGTTGAGTGTAATTAGACATTTATATGACGATAGAGATGGTAAAAACAAAGATAGTTTCGTTGGTTGGCCTGTTAAAAAGAAAAGAAACAATAAATTGAAGAGATAGAGGAGAGGGTATTTCGATCAATTAACCGAAAAGGGATTGTCTTAGCCAAAACAGGGGTGGAAATAGCGCCACCCTTACTTAACTCATTAAATGACTTTCTGGTTTATTTGAAACTTTTAAGTCAATCTTAGTAAGAGTTATCAAACAAAATTATTCTCATCAAGTGCAAAATGGCTATTCTCTAGCACTTATTTAGATTTCTTAGACAGGAGTTATGACCACTAAAGAGAAAATGGTTTTATTGTCGAAAAATAACATTTTGTTATTATATTTGTGACGATAATTACAAAATTATACAGATTTTTTTGTTCCAATAAATTTTAGTTAGGTAAATTTCTAATTAATATTTACCATTTACTTATAGGGATGTGAAATAAGTAGAAGTTAGTCATTATGATTCCAATCTTAATTCCGATTCCTATTTTAGTACAAATTCTAATTCTAATTCTAATTCTAATTTCAATTGCAGATTCTTTATAGAAATCTAACATTTATCATGGAATTAAATATAAGCCATGTTTATTTATGCATATATTAAACAGAAGCTAAATTTCCTTCCTTACCTGCCAAAATCTTATATATTATTCAAAATTTTAAAATAATTATGAAAGAATTATGTAAACCTTTGCGTCAACTTTTATATGTTGCGAAAGTCTTAGTTGCTTGAGGTTAAACAATTTGAAATGCCGACATCCCAAGATTTGAAAAAAAGAAAAGATAAAAGCACTCCAAATCGACAGCAAGAACCTTAAATTCAGAATTTAACCACCGCCGAGCTCGAAACTCAATTGTGACTTTTTAAAACCTTAAGTTCTCCATTGATGAAAAAGGAAACCTTAAATCCCCGATCTTTCAACACCCATATAAAATATGGACATTCTAATGCACCTACAACCGACCGCCGCTTTGCAGAGGAGATAATGACAAAAGTACAGGGCCGCATCAAAGGCCTGAGACATTTCGCGTTTAATCAGTACGTCTTGACTCCATTCGTTTCCATTTCGAGTCCAGTATGAGTTAAGTGGCATGTCGACGCTATCGATAAGTCTGAGAAATTTATCATGAGCCGGTTATCATGTTAGCAGTAGAGCAATTAGTATCTAATAGGATCCCCATCCATTTGAAGTCCTGTGACAAGAAAATTACTATCACATAAATCTAGGAAACTTGATTGAAATCGCTCCCCTTGATTCAAAGCATATAGCACAAACAAACATAGATTATCATGCTCGTTCTTTAAGTGCTTGACGACCGATGATACTTAGAGATTTAAATTCATAAGAGATGCGCAATTTGAATTGCACAGACAACAAAAGGACCGTGAATTGCAAATTGGGTTTCCTACGAATGTAAAGCACGTCACTTGCATTGGATGGGAACGCCCCTCCGCCATTGCCCTGAGTTTGGTATGGCCACTGCTTGACCTCGTCTTTCGGTGCCGCCATCCTTCTAGGCATCACAGAGTTGGATGGTCTAATGATCAGCTCAAGAATATGCGGTGCGTGATTAGGATTTTATTTATTGAGACTCCACTGCGTGATGCATTCTAAAGATATCCCAAAACCAGCTTCCATTTCGCATGGAATTTCTTCTTGACGATTCATTGATACAAACAAGGATGCTCCAACAAATAAGGAGGACATTGAAAGAGATAGCTTTGAGATCACTTAATTGAATTACCAAACATGTCTTTCTAATAATAATTTCACTAGTCGACTCTCCTACTCTTAATTCAAATTCAAATTCAATATCGCCCATCCCTTTTGCCAGCCAAACGTGGACGAGATCTTGTCACCATGGAGTTGATTAAGATTAAAGATGTAAATTGATTAAACATTATGATTACTCAGGCTATTGTGCCTTGGAGAACCGCGACGCGCACTTTTTACCTGTTAGATCATCGATATTAGAAAGAGGAAAAAAAAATGGGAAGGTCGGTTCAAATTTGATATCCGTGATCCAATAATGCTTATAAAACGCTGGGGCCCGAAATGCCATGAGGGCACTTAGATATTGACCGAATGAGCTGCATACTTCACTTATTTATGCCTCTAATCCTCAGAAGAGTTCGCTAGTTTTCTGCACAATAAGCATGCGTCAGAAACAGTAGGAACACCTTCAAATTTCTCTCAGCTTCTGGCAATCTTTGCTCCGCACGCCAGCTGATTTGAACACGTTGGTTATCCACGATTCTGCTAATTCTAAGGCTCAAGTATCGTTGGTCCCGTGACGGTGAGTACAAGATTGTAAAGCATGAAAGAATCGAAAAGACCGCCATAATAATTAACGCACAACAATAGAAAACATCTTTTCAAATTTCGTCCACTTTCTGCCAAACTTTGCTAAGCACGACAGCTGATTCGAACATGTTTGTTTATCAACGATTCTGCTAATTCTAAGGCTCTGGTCTTGCTAATTATGTGATGGCGAGTACAAAGATTGTAATGCGGAGCACGAATGGAGAAGACCGACGTAACCATTAAAGCATAAGTTGCTTCCCGCCCTATATAGAAGGGATACGCAATAGATGCAGCATATCATCACCGCATCAATTATCCAACAGGTATACACATGCACATATCCTCTCGAGTTCCTGCAATTCCAACAGTAGATTACACATCCAGAATATGCCTTCTCAAGTACCATATCATCACGAGATCAACCTGGAGTGAGGCCTCTTTGTGTCAAGTGAGTATTTGGGTCAATTGCTAGTTTGTTCTCAAGTGGAGTTAGAGGGGGATGGTTCAAGCATTGGATGCACTTGACCAGTCTTGACCACGCAAGATGGTACCGTAGCTGGTTGTTCCACATAGGAAGCTTGTTTGCCAGCCCCGTCCCCTCTTTTTCCCATGGAACAGGGGCGCCAGTTGGATCCTGCATCTTTCGGAAAAAAAGTTAGGACTTATCCTGAAAGGTTATGAGAGCAATCAGAGCAGAAATCAAGTAAAAGGATAACTAAACACCAAAGTGCTGTTGAATTGGAGTCATCCTTTTGAGTTCTGTCCAGCAGAACCAGATAATCATCCACTTGTTATGTTCCTCATAAATCAGCTCTAAAAATATTGGCGTACCTGACAAATCTACCAAACAAATTTTCATAAGACCAGAAGAATGTAGACAAGATTGTATGACATACCCCAGCACAGGGAAAGTGAAAGCCTGATTGTCTTCTCCAAGATAGATCTCTATGGGCTTCGGGCTTCAGGCTTCGGCTCACCTCTGTGCTCACCTTCCAAGCGAGGGCCTGGTGCAACGATGCATGTGAGGCGGCACCACAAATCAGCTGTGTGCGCTGATGCCCTGACTCAAAAATCATCACGCTCCACCCGACATTCTAGAAGAAACCGGAATTTTGGTCTCCGGGTAGATTTGCGGCTCTTGGGGTTAAAAGCAGTTTGGAGCAATATTTGCAACTCCTATAAAAAAGTCGGGCGGGGAAACTAGCAAACCCATTCTTCATGGGAAAAGAACTGATAAAGTAACGATAACCAACCATCTCCGACGTCTTACCATTATAGTCGTGGGTACGTAACGATTACGTGAAGTCATACACAATAAAACCATCATCTGCTCAAGCTTTAGCTTGCATATATTAATTCGACTAGCAATCACGAATCAACTACTGTATGAAAAAATCAGACCTCTATCCAAGTTCACTTAGGTGCTGCTAATCAAAGGTAGAAGTTTTCCAGGGTGCTTCTACCGAAATAGGCAGGTAAGATCAAGCTTTCGACAAACAACATTGATCAAACAGAATGCATAAAATTGACTACTCAGATTCTACGATTTTCGGATATCCAATGTAAGAAGCAGAGATATACACTGGACCTTCCTTGCACATGATGTATTAATGACATATAAAGAAAATTAGCATCAGGTGCATGAATGTAACGCACTAATTTCCAGCTTTCTGTTCAAAATTCCTTCTAATTCAAAAGCCAAGTCAGAACTATAATCCTAATCACTCAGTCTTATAAACTCAAGGCAGGCATTTCATATACTATGAGGTGAGATAATCTGAAAGAGAGTCGAATTCTCCTCGATCCCATAACTCGCCAGGTCGAGGTCATCCGCAAGCTTTTGTCCCACATAAGCAATATCAGGCAATTTGACCGGCACAAGAAAGCTTGTTCTTCGCTTCCTTGACCATGCGATACACCAATTGTAAGACAGAGCCATCCACAATGTCGTACGAAACTAAGGTCTTATGATCCTCAAGCTGCTTTCCCTGATAGACCATATGCCAACAAAAGAGCTGCGCACACTTCTTTGCTATGGCCAAAGCTTTGACATAACTCACAGTGTACCAAAATTTAACTCCTAAGGTGACTCTGCGACCGGACATGTCCACAAAATGTGGGCTCTTGGGCAAGTCGAGAGAGGCCAGGTTCCTGTCCTCGGCAAGCATCTTTCCCCCGAACATCAGAACAAACTCATCCAAACGAAAAATCCCTTCCTTGGCTTGAATCTTCAATTTAACATCCTGGACGGTATCCCGATTCATTGCTTCGACCACAAAGTTTTTTTGGAGTCAACAGGATTTGGACATTTACCGTCATCCTAGCCGAGTCCTGAAAGATGACATGGAGCGTGGGGTGGGATTCCAAAGATGACGAAAAACCGCGAATAGAATCTAACATGAATATATATAATGAACAAAAGTCGAGAAGCTGGGCAAAAACATGACAGTGTTCTCGGTTTGTGTTACAAGTAAGAATCTCGAAACCCTAAAGAAAATACTAAGAAATCGAGAATCAGAAAGACGACGAAACGAACATGAGACCCAGAAAGATAGGAGAGACGACCTCTTCTCCGTCAGAATTTGGAGGCACAGAGCGTGGCAGTTGAGAAAGCGAACCAGCCATTGGAGCAAAACGATTAAAAGAGTCACGTCCTCTCCCCTCTCCTCACTTAAAGGTAACGGCGACTAACAAAAAGGAAGGTTCTTTTTGTGATTCTATACGCGTCTCGAAACCTAAAATTTATGATTAAATCGTAAAGTTTATAAAAAATATAGCGAAGCCCTAAAATTTGTTAAATTTATATAATCGACCCTCCATTAATTATGTCTAACTTAACTAATGAAAAATATCGATTGTAGCTCTCTTTTTTAAAATATCTTCCCTCTCTTACGCGATGTTGATGTGGCTGACTCATGAAATAGAAGATTAAATCAATGTCACTTTAGTATAAATATGACTTTTATATAATTTTACTTAAATTAATATGAAAAAAATAACGCAAATTTTTTTTATTAAAAAGAAAAGGGGAAACTATGCGAGGAGGGTGGAGCCCTCCCCCGGAAGACCACGTGGGTGGGGAAGGGCCGACGGGGTCCCGGGCTTCAACCATGTACTGCTAACCCTTGCCGACGATGGCTCTTCACTAGTCAACCCTCACCATCGCCAGCCCTTCTCGACAAGGGTTGGGTGACGGAGGGAGGTCTGAGCCCTTGCTGCATGGACTTCCTTCCTCCCTTTTTAATATGATATTTCAATTTTAAATTATTTTTCAAATTTAATTTTAAAATAATTAGATCAAAAAATCATATTTGGATCAAAACAATGTTCTTTTAGCCTTGTTCTCCTTCTTTTAGCCACGTGTGAGAGAAAATAACAATAACAAAAAAAAAAAAAAAGAAGTGATTTTGTCATTCTCCATTAACAAAACTGAACAGAGTTAAGGAAATGAGTTTTTTCATCAACTTGACAAGTTTTGAAATTCCATTGCACTTTTTGTAAATTTTAAAATTAAGTTGCACTTTCTAACAATTTTTAAAATTTATAGTGCACATGTCCCCTTTTTCTGTATTGTGTTTTGCCTTTTGAGAGTGCAGTTTCACAAAACTAATAAAATAAAAAGAAAATTTTAGCAGGCCCACTTTTTTCCAAAGTAGGAATTATCACGAAAAGAAAATCATGAATTATTTAATTCATCTCAATTAATCCTCTAGCTGAGAAAATATTAGGTGCATTAGATGTGTCAGATAAAAAAAAAATTAAGTATTGAATTTTAAGTATCCAAAAAAAGAAAAAAAGAAAAAAAAGGATACTCGACAATATGTAAGAACCTCAAACAGGTGGAGATGCAAGGTGTAAAGAGAAAGTCTTTGCAACAACCAACTTGACATAAGCATTGTAGCTCTCACTTAATATTATTAATTTCTTACCATACACAAGGAACTAGGGTTGTTATTAACCGGTTTTAACAATATGATTTGTAAGGTTTTAATTGCCATAAATAACTTTTTCTAATTGAATGAATTAAAAAACCCCTTCCTTACTTAACTCCTTAAATGACTTTTTGGTTTAATTGAAACTTTTAAGCCAATCTTAGTAAGAGTTATCGAACAAAATTATTCTCATCAAGTGCAAAATGGTTAATTTTCAGTACTTATTTAGATTGTTAGACGGGTGTCATAAGCAATGAAGAGAAATGGTTTTGTTGTCGAAAAATAACATTATTGGTAATATATATGTGACGATCATTACGAAATTATAAAGATTTTTTTTTTCGTTCCAATACATTTTAGGTATGTAAATACTAATTTATATTTATCATTTACTTATTGGGATATGAAATAAGTAGAAGTTAGTCATTATGATTCCGATTCCTAATTTAGTTCAAATTCTAATTCTAATTCTAATTTCAATTGCAGATTCTTTAGGGAAATCTATCATTTATCATACAATTAAATTTAAGCACGTTTATTTAGGCATAGATACATAAAACAGAAGCTAAATTTTCTTCCTTTCCTGCCACAAGCTTGAATATTATTGAAATTTTAATAAAATTATAAAAAAAAAATCATGTAAATCTTTGCGTCAACATTTATATGTTGTGAAAGGCTTAGTTGCTTGAGATTAAACAATTTGAAATACCAACGTCCTGAGATTTGAAAAAAACAAGAAAAGATAAAATCATTCCAAATAGACAACAAGAAACTTAAATTCAGAATTCAACCAATGCCGAGCTCGAAACTTAATCGTGATTTTCTAAAACCTTAAGTTTTCCATTGATTGAAAAAAAAAAAAAAAAGCCTTAACTTCACGTTTTTTCAACACCCATACAAATTATGGACATTCTGATGTACCTAAAACCGACCGTCGCTTCACAGAGGAAATGACGACAAAAGTAGAGGGTCGCATCAAAGGCTTGCGATGTATTTCGCATATATTCAGCACATCTTGCCTCTTTCCGCTTTCTATTTTAAGTTGGAGAAATCTATTGCCTATAGGGTATCATATTAACAGTAGAGCAATTAGTATGTAATCAAATTGAATGGAGTTAAGAGGATAACTTGATTACACTAAATTGATCAATTTTAAGACTTCATTGCACTATTTGTAAATTTTAGAACTAAGTAAGGCCTTCTAACAAATTTTAAAACTTATAGTGCACATATCCTTTTTCTGTCATAAAATAAAAGGCCTTCATTTGTACTGTCCTTTTCCTTTGCAGAGACAAATCTAATAAAATAAAAAGAAAATTTCAGTAGGTCCACTTTTTCCCAAAGTGGTAATTATCGCAAAAAGAAAATTATGAATTATTTAATTTGTCTCCATTGATCCTCTAGCCAAGAAAATATTAGGTGCATTAGATGTGCTAGACCAAAAAAAAATTATTAATTTTTAAGTACTGAAAATAGAAATAAAAGGTTCTTTGATAATATGTAAAAACCTCATACAGATGAAGATGCAAGGAGTAAAGAGAAAGTCTTTTGAATAACCAAGACATAAGAATTGTAGCTCTCATTCAATATTATTAATTTCTTACCATACACATGAAACTAGGGTCATTATTGATAGGTAGATGGTTGGCAAGCTTTTAATCACCATCATTATTTTTTCTAATTGAATGAATTTAAAAACCCCTTCCTCACTTAAGGGTGGCGCTATTTCCACCATTATTTTAGCTAGGACGCTCCCTTTTTCGATTAACTAACCGAAATACCCACCTCTCTCTCTTCAAATTGTTATTTCTTTTTTCTTCTACTAGGCTATGGAAAAAACAAATTGTATTTATTTTTATCACATATTTTATTGGCATCACTATACAAACTAGGGGTGTGCAACCGGACCGGGAATACTTGGGAACTGGATTGGCCCACCCGAAAAACAGGGTCAGAAATAGGTTCCTATTGAAATCGGTCTGGGAACCGGTTCCCAAAATTCGAAACCAGTTTAAACCGGTCCGGGAACCGGTTCCGAGTGTTTACCCACTCGAGAACCAGTTCCCGGATCGGTTTTGGAACCGGTTTTGTAAGTAGAGATTTAAAACCCTATTTTTTCCCCTGATTTCTATTATTACTTCTGTAATCATACGGCATTTTTCCTCTTGGCTCTCTCAAACACGGACGACACTCCTCCTTTGTCGTTCCTCTTCCTCACTAGCTCCCTCTCGCACCGTTTGACGGATGGACGGCATTCATCGCCACCAAATTCTTGTGTATCACGTGGATTGGCTCGCTTAACTTCTCTTTTGTAGGAGGAGTTATACTTGCATAAATAAACAACTTCATGTAGTAGTTGTGGAAATATGACTAATATTAGATCCATGTTTTTTACTAATCTTTATGCAATGTTATGATTTTTGCTTTGCCTTATGATTTTATTTATGATAATTAGCCCTGTGGATCTTTAATTTTTTCATTTGGTCAAAAAGTTCATGTATATATTTGTTACAAGCGCTTAATGTTTCAATACAAATTATGAATGTTACGTTTTTTTCTCGCGTATTAATGTAAAATTCGAAGTCGTATAGGATATCGAGAGATTGCAAAATAGGTTCCCATAGAAACAGGGTTGACTCTAGAATCGGATTAGAAAAACAGGATGGGTGGGGTACAGGGTCCAATACGAACAGGTTTGAGTATAGGATCCAAAAAAGAGGAACCGGTTATAACATGGTTGGATACATGGTCCAGCTCTAGACCCTAGAGTCCCAGTCACCCCTAATACAAACCATTCATTACACTCGACAAAATATCATCTTTTCTCCTTTTTAATGTTTAACCCTCTACAATAACAACAAGTCTAATTGCCATCATTTATTTTTTCCTGCTTAATTTTTTCCAACTCTTAATTAAATTATCAAACATCTCTCTAATAGTAATTTCACCGGTCAACTCTCCTACTTTTAATTCAAATTCAAAATTGTCCATCCCTTTTTTTTTTTTTTTGTCATTCCTACGCTAAACCTACTCTAACACTCACTCTCAGACTTTTGCCCTGCCTCATTGCGGGTGTGGGAGTCGAAACCCACTCTTGAAATGAAAATCGTCCCCACCCCAATCCCCCCTGAGAAAGTGGGGATTTGAACCTCCAACCTCCCCCTTCCAAGATGGAAGGGTGGCCACTGGGGCGAACTTGGATGAGATTTTATTACTGTATTTAAAATGTATATTACTCTCTGATATTATGATTACTCAGGCTTGTGTCTTAGAGTATTGCAACACGCACTTCTAACCGTTGGATTATCGATAATAGAGAGAAAAAAAATAGGAATATCGGTTTAGTTTTGATATTGGTGATCCGAAAATGCCTATAAAACACAGGGGGCCGAAAATGCCATGAGGGCACTAAGATACTAACCGAAGGAGCTCCTTAGTTCACTTTTTTATGCCTCTAAAACTCCGAAAAGTTCACTAGTTTTCTGCACAATAAGCATGCGTCAGAAACAGTAGAAACACCTCCTTCAACTGTCTCCCAGCTTCTGCCAATCTTTGCTCCGCATGGCAACTGATTCGAACACGCTTATCAATGATTCTGCTAATTCTAAGGCTCAGGTGTCGTTGATTCTGTGCGAAGCATGAGTGCAGAGGACCGACATAAACATTGAAGCATAAGCTGTCTCCTGACATATATAGAAGGGATACGCAAAAACATGCAGCATATCGTCACCACATCAGTAGATTACTCGTCTAGAATACGCCTTCTCTAGCACCATATCATCCTCTGGTACCATATCATCACGAGATCAACCTAAAGTGAGGCATGACCATGGGAGAAGAACCGAGGTGTTGTACTTACTTTGGTGATCAAACACCCCCGCCTCTTTGTGTCAAGAGGGTATTCGGATCAAGTGTTAGTTTGTTCTCAAGTGGAGTTAGAAGGGGATGGTTCCAGCATTGGATGCACTTGGCTGGTCTTGACCACACAGTATGGTAGCGTAGCTGGTTGTTCCACATAGGTAGCTTGTTTGCCAGCAGCGTCCCTTCTTTTTCCCATGGAACTGGGGCGCCAGTTGTATCCTGCATATTTCGGAAAAACAGTTAGGACTTATCCTGAAAAGTTATGAGAGCAATTAGAGCATAAATCAAGTAAAAGGATAACTAGACACCAAAGTGCTGTTGAATTAGAGTTATCCTTTTGAGTCATTCAGTCTAGCAGAACCAGATAATCATCCACTTGTCATGAGAAAAAGTTATCAGAGCAATTAGAGCAGAAATCAAGTAAAAGGATAACTAAACACCAAAATGCCGTTGAATTAGAGTTATCCTTTTGATTCATTCTGTCTAGCAGAACCAGATAATCATCCACTTGTTACTAGGAAAAAGGATAACTAAACACCAAAGTGCTGTTGAATTATAGTCATCCTTTTGACTCATTCTGTCCAGCAGAACCAGATAATCATCCACTTGTTATGTTCCTCATAAATCAGCTCCAAATATATTGGCCTACTTGACAAATATAAAAAACAAATTTTCATAAAACTAGAAGAATGTAGACAAGACTATATGACATACACCAGCACGGGGAAAGTGAAAGCCTGATTGTCTTCTCCAAGATAGATCTTTATGTGCTTCAGGTTTCAAGCTTCGGCTCACCTCTGTGCTCACCTTCCAAGCGGGGGCCTGGTGCAACGAAGCATGTGAGGCGACACCACAAATCAGTGTGTCCGCTGATGCCCTGACTCAAAAATCATCGTTGAGTTTCTATTAGCTACGATGGTCAATTTCTTAGAGATCTCAAGGCCAAAATCACCTATACCACAAAACTGGAATTTAAAATCACAGATCCTCTGAACTTATTTTTCCAGATAAATCTAAGCACTAGCTAGAAACTGATTTCCACCTTATCCTCAATTTAGGTCTTAATATGCTCTATGGTTGAGTTTCTATTAGCTACGATAGTCGGTTTCTTAGAGATATAAAATCACCTATGCCACAGAATTGGAATTTACTATCACAGAGCCTCCGAACTTATTTTTCTAGATAAATCTAAGCACTGGCTAGAAACTAATTTTCTCATTATCCTCAATTAATGTCTTAATATGCTCCACGGTTGAAACTAATTTCTCTCATTATCCTCAATTAAGGTCTTAATATGCTCCATGGTTGAGTTTCTATTAGCTACGATGGTTAGTTTCTTGGAGATCTCTAGGGCCAAAATCACCTACGCCACATAATTGGAATTTACTATCAAAGACCAGATAAATCCAATTACTGGTTAGAAACTGATTTTCTCTTTATCCTCAATTAAAATTTTAAAATGCTCCACGGTTGAGTTTTCATTAGTGACCATGGTCAGTTTCTTGGAGATCTCCAGGACAAAAATCACATAGGCCACAGAACTTGAATTTTCTATCATAGCGCCTCCGAACTTCTTTTTCCAGAAAAATATAAGCACTGACTAGAAACTAATTTTCACCTTATCCTCAATTAAGGTCTTAATATGTTCCACGGTTGAATTTCTATTAGCTATGATCGTCGGTTTCTTGGAGATCTCTCGGGCCAAAATCACTTATGCCATATAATTGGAATTTACTATCACAGAGCCTCCAAACTTATTTTTCCAGAAAAATCTAAGCACTGGTTAGAAACTAATTTTCTTCTCATCCTCAATTAAGGTCTTAATAGGTTCCACAGTTGAGTTTCTATTAGCTACGATGGTCAGTTTTTTGGAGATCCCCAGGGCCAAAATCACCTACACCATAGAACTGGAATTTACTATCGCAGAGCCTCCAAACTTATTTTTCCAAATAAATCTAATTACTGGCTAGAAACTTATTTTCTCCTTGTCCTCAATTAAGGTCTTAATATGCTCCACGGTTGAGTTTCTATTAGCTACGATGGTCGGTTTCTTGGAGATCTCCAAGGCCAAAATTACCTATGCCACAGAACTGGAATTTACTATCACAAAGCCTCCGAACTTATTTTTCTAGATAAATCTTAGTACTGGCTAGAAACTAATTTTCTCCTTATCCATCTTAATATGCTCCACGGTTGAGTTTCTATTTGCTACGATGGTCAGTTTCTTAGAGATCTACAAGGCCAAAATTACCTACGCCACAGAATTGGAATTTACTATCGTAGAGCCTTCGAACTTATTTTTCCAAATAACTCTAATTACTGGCTAGAAACTGATTTCCTCCTTATCCTCAATTAAGGTCTTAATATGCTCTACGGCTGAGTTTCTTTTAGCGGCCATGGTCAGTTTCTTGGAGATCTCCAGGGCCAAAATCACCTACGCCACAGAACCGGAATTTTCTATCATAGAGACTCCAAACTTCTTTTTCCAGATGAATCTAAGCATTGGCTAGAAACTGATTTTCACCTTATCCTTAATTAAGGTATTAATATGCTCCATGGTTGAGTTTCTATTGGATATAATGGTCAGTTTCTTGGAAATCTCCAGGGCCAAAATCACATATGCCATAAAACTGGAATTTACTATAACAGAGCCTTCGAATTTATTTTTCTAGATAAATCTAAGCACTAGCAATAAACTAATTTTCACCTTATCCTCAATTAAGGTCTAAATATACTCCACGATTGAGTTTCTATTAGCTACGATGGTCAGTTTCTTGGAGATCTCCAGGGCCAAAATCACCTACGCCACAGAACTGGAATTTACTATCGCAGAGCCTTTGAACTTATTTTTCCAGATAAATCTAATTACTGGCTAAAAACTAATTTTCTCATTATCCTCAATTAAGGTGTTAATATGCTCCACGGTTGAGTTTCAATTAGCTATGACGGTTAGTTTCTTGGAGATCTCCAAGGCCAATATCACATACCCCACAGAACTGGAATTTACTATCACAGAGCCTCCGAACTTATTTTTCTAGATAAATCTAAACACTAACTAGAAACCAATTTTCTCCTTATCCTCAATTAAGGTCTTAATATGCTCTACGGTTGAATTTCTATTAGCTACGATGGTCAGTTTCTTGGAGATCTCCAAGGCCAAAATCACCTACGCCACAGAATTGGAATTTTCTATCATGGTGCCTCCGAACTTATTTTTCAAGATAAATCTAAGCACTGGCTAGAAACTGATTTTCTCCTTATCCTCAATTAAGGTTTTAATATGCTCCACGGTTGAGTTTCTATTAGCTAGAGTCGTCAATTTTTTGGAAATCTCCAGGCTAAAATCACCTACGTTACAGAAGTGGAATTTACTATCACAAAGCCTTCGAACTGATTTTTCTAGATAAATCTAAGTACTGGCTAGAAACTAACTTACACCTTATCCTCAATTAAGGTCGTAATATACTCCACGGTTGAGTTTCTATTAGCTACGTTTCTTGGAGATGTCTAGAGCCAAAATCACCTACGCCACATAACTGGAATTTACTATCACAGAGCTTCCGAACTTATTTTTCCAGCTAAATTTAAGCACTGGGTAGAAATTGATTTTCTCCTTATCCTCAATTAAGGTCTTAATAAGGTTTATATACGCTCCGCAATTGAGTTTCTATTATTTAAGATGGTGGTAAGTTTTTTGGAAATCTCCAGGGCCAAAATCACCTGCGCCACAGAACTGGAATTTACTATCCCAAAGCCTCCAAACATATTTTTCCAGATAAATCTAAGCATTAGCTAGAAATCTTAACTAAGGTCATAATATACTCCATGGTTGGGTTTCTATTAGCTACGATGGTTAGTTTCGTGGAGATCTCCAGGGCCAAAATCACCTACGCCACAGAACTGAAATTTACTATTATTTTTCCAAATAAATCTAAGCACTGGCTAGAAACTGATTTTTTTCCTTATCCTTAATTAAGGTCTTAATATGCTCCACGGTTGAGTTTATATTAGCTACGATGATGAGTTTCTTGGTGATCTCTAGGGCCAATATCACCTACGCCACAAAACTGGAATTTACTATCACAGAGCCACCGAACTTATTTTTCTAGATAAATCTAAGTACTGGCTAGAAACTGATTTTCCCCTTATCCTCATTTAAGGTGTTAATATGCTCAACGGTTGAGTTTCTATTAGCTACGATAGTCAGTTTATTGGAGATCTCGAGGCCCAAAATCACCTACACCATAGAACTGGAATTTAATATGGCAAAGCCTATGAACTTTTTTTTCCAGATAAATCTAATTACTGGCTAAAAACATTTTTTCTCCTTATCCTCAATTAAGGTTTTAATATGCTCCACGATTGAGTTTCTATTAGCTACCATGGTCAGTTTATTGGAGATCTCCAAGGCCAAAATCACCAACGCCATAGAACTGGAATCTTCTATCACAGAGCCTCCGAACTTTTTTTTCTAGATAAATCTAAGCACTGGCTGGAAACTGATTTTCTCCTTATCCTTAGTTAAGGTTTTAATATGCTCCACGGTTGAGTTTCTATTAGCTATGATAGTAAGTTTCTTGGAGATCTCCAGGGCCAAAATCACCTACACCACAGAATTGGAATTTTCTATCATAGTGCCTCCGAACTTATTTTTCCAAATAAATCTAAGCACTGGCTAGAAACTGATTTTCTCCTTATCCTCAATTAAGGTCTTAATATGCTCCACGGTTGAGTTTCTATTAGCTACGGTGGTCAGTTTCTTAGAGATCTCCAAGGCCAAAATCACCTACGTTAGAGAACTGGAATTTACTATCACAAAGCCTCCGAACTTATTTTTCCAGATAAAGTTAAGCACTGGCTAGAAACTAATTTATTCCTTATCCTCAATTAAGGTGTTAATATGCTCCACGGTTGAGTTTCTATTAGCTACCTTTCTTGGAGATCTCCAAGGTGAAAATCACCTACGCCACAGAAGTGGAATTGAGCCTCTGAACTTATTTGCCAGATAAATCTAAGCATTTGCTAGAAACTGATTTTTTCCTTATTCTCAACTAAGGTCTTCATATGCTCCATGGTTGAGTTTCTATTAGTAAGATGGTCAGTTTCTTGGAGATCTCCAGGGCCAAAATCACCAACGCCACAGAACTGGAATTTACTATTACAGAGCCTCCGAACTTATTTTTCTAGATAAATCTAAGCACTAGCTAGAAACTGATTTTCTCCTTAACCAGGTGTTAATATTCTCGACAATTGAGTTTCTATTAGCTACGATGGTCAGTTTTTTGGAGATCTACAGGGTCAAAATCACCTACGCCACAGAATTGGAATTTTCTATCTTAATGCCTCCGAACTTATTTTTCCAAATAAATCTAAGCATTGGCTAGAAACTGATTTTCTGCTTATCGTCAATTAAGGTCTTAATATGCTCCACGATTGAATTTCTATTAGCTACGATGGTCAGTTTCTTGGAGATCTCCAGGGCCAAAATCACCTACGTTAGAGAATTGGAATTTACTATCACAAAGCCTCCGAACTTATTTTTCCAGATAAATCTAAGTACTGGCTAGAAATTGATTTACTCCTCATCTTTAATTAAGGTCTTAATATGGTCCACGGTTGAGTTTCTATTAGCTACGTTTCTTGGAGATATACA
This sequence comes from Eucalyptus marginata, assembly GCA_014182565.1. Lineage (NCBI taxonomy): Eukaryota > Viridiplantae > Streptophyta > Magnoliopsida > Myrtales > Myrtaceae > Eucalyptus > Eucalyptus marginata. The sequence goes on along the minus strand of CM024592.1, from coordinate 24,006,902 downwards.
GGGCGAAAATCACCTACGCCACAGAACTGGAATTTACTATCACAAAGCCTCCGAACTTATTTGCTAGATAAATCTAAGTATTGGCTAGAAATTGATTTTCTCCTTATCCTCAACTAATGTCTTAATATGCTCCACGGTTGAGTTTCTATTACTAAGATGGTCAGTTTCTTGGAAATCTCCAGGGCCAAAATCACCTACGCCACAACACTGGAATTTACTATCACAGAGCTTCCAAACTGATTTTTCCACATAAATCTAAGCACTGGGTAGAAACTAATTTTCTCCTTATCCTCAATTAAGGTCTTAACATACTCCTCAGTTGAGTTTCTATTAGTTAGGATGGTAAGTTTTTTGGAGATCTCCAAGGCCAAAATCACCTACGCCACATAATTGGAATTTACCATCACAAGCCTCCGAATTTATTTTTCCAGATAAATCTAAGCACTAGCTAGAAACTGATTTTCTCCTTATCCTCAATTAAGGTCTTAATATGCTTCACGGTTGAGTTTCTATTAGCTACGATGGTCAGTTCTTGGAGATCTCCAGGGCCAAAATCACCTATGCCATAGAACTGGAATTTACTATCATAGAGCCTCTAAACTTATTTTTTGAAATAAATCTAAACACTGGCTAGAAACTGATTTTCTCATTATCCTCAATTAAGGTCTGAATATGCTCAATGGTTGAGTTTCTATTAGCTACGATGATAAGTTTCTTGGTGATCTCCAGGGCCAAAATCGCCTACGTCACAGAACTGGAATTTACTATCATAAAGCCATCGAGCTCATTTTTGCAAATAAATCTAAGCACATGTTAGAAACTGATTTTCTCCCTATTCTCAATTAAGGTGTTAATATGCTCCACGGTTAAGTTTCTATTAGCTATAATAGTCAATTTCTTGGAGATCTCCAGGGCCAAAATCACCTATGCCACAGAACTGTAATTTACTATTGCAGAGCCTCCGAGCTTATTTTTCCAAATAAATCTAATTACTGCTAGAAACTGATTTTCTCCTTATCGTCAATTAAGGTCTTAATATGCTCCACGGTTGAGTTTCTATTAGCTACGATGGTCAGTTTCTTGGTGATCTCCAAGGCCAAAATCACCTACACCATAGAACTGGAATTTACTATCTAAAAGCTTACGAACTTATTTTTCCAAATAAATCTAAGCACTGGCTAGAAACTGATTTTCTCCTTATCCTCAATTAAGGTCTTAATATGCTTTACGGTTGAGTTTCTATTAGCTACGATGATAAGTTTCTTGGTGATCTCCAAGGCCAAATCGCATACGCCACAGAACTGGAATATACTATCACAAAGCCACCGAACTTATTTTTCCAGATAAATCTAAGCACTGGCTAGAAACTGATTTTCTCCTTATCCTCAATTAAGGTGTTAATATGCTCCATGGTTGAGTTTCTATTAGCTACGATGGTCAGTTTCTTGGAGATCTCCAGGGCCAAAATTGCCTACGCCACAGAACTAGAATTTACTATCACCGAGCGTCCGAACTTATTTTTTCAGATAAATCTAATTACTGGCTAGAAATTGATTTTCTCCTTATCCTCAATTAAGGTCTTAATATGCTCCACAGTTGAGTTTCTATTAGCTATGGTGGTCAGTTTCTTGGAGATCTCCAGGGCCAAAATCACTTACGCCACATAACTAGAATTTACTATCACGGAGCCTCCGAACTTCTTTTTCCAAATAAATCTAAGCACTGGGTAGAAACTGATTTTCTCATTATCCTCAATTAAGGTCTTAATATGGTCCACGATTAAGTTTCTATTAGCTACAATGGTAAGTTTCTTGGAGATCTCCAAGGCCAAAATCACTTGCACCACATAACTGGAGTTTTCTATCATAGAGCCTCCGAACTTATTTTTCCAAAGAAATCTAAGCACTAGCTAGAAACTGTTTTTCTCCTTATCCTCAATTAATGTCTTAATTTACTCCACATTTGAGTTTCTATTAGCTACGATGGTCAATTTCTTGGAGATCAGCCAAAATCACCTACGCCACAAAACTGGAATTTACTATCGCAGAGCCTCCGAACTTATTTTTCTAGATAAATCTAAGCACTGGCTAGAAACTATTTTTTCTTCTTATCCTCAATTAAGGTGTTAATATGCTCCACGGTTGAGTTTTTATTAGCTACCATGGTCAGTTTCTTGGAGATCTCCATGGCCAAAATCACCTACGCCACAGAACTGGAATTTACTATCACGGAGCCCCCGAACTTATTTTCTCCACTAGAAACCGATTTTCTCCTTATCCTCAATAAGGTGTTAATATGCTCCACGGTGAGTTTTTATTAGCTACAATGGTCGTTTCTTGGAAATCTCCAAGGCCAAAATCATCTACACCACAGAAGCCTTCGAACTTATTTTTCCAAATAAATCTAAGCACTGGCTAGAAATTGATTTTCTCCTTATCCTCAATTAAGGTCTTAATATGCCCCACGGTTGAGTTTCTATTAGCTACGATGATCAGTTTCTTGAAGATCTCTAGGGCCAAAATCACCTATGCCACAAAACTAGAATTTATTATCACAGAGTTTCCGAACTGAATTTTCGAAATAAATCTAAGCATTGGCTAGAAACTGATCTTCTCCTTATCCTTAATTAAGGTCTTAATCTGCTCCACGGTTGAGTTTCTGTTAGCTATGATGGTTAGTTTCTTGGAGATCTCCAAGACCAAAATCACCTACGCCACAAAACTGGAATTTATTATCACAGAACCTCCAAACTTATTTTTTCAAATAAATCTAAGCACTTGCTAAAAACTAATTTTCTCCTTATCCTTAATTAAGGTCTTAATATGCTCGATGTTTGAGTTTCTATTAGCTACGATGGTAAGTTTCTTGGAGATCTCTAGGGCCAAAATCACCTACGCCATAGAACTGAAATTTACTATCGTAGAGCCTCCGAACTTATTTTTCCAGATAAATCTAAGCACTTCATTACATCTTTTGTAAATTTTAGTATTTACGATCGTGCATATTAAGACCTTAATGAGTTTTTTCATCAATTTGACGAGATTGACCAAAAGTCAACCCTAAATTAAACAAAGTCAATTGACTTTTTGGGTTTTTATTGAAAATGACAAATGAAAGACCAATGAAAAATAAATGGAAAGTGACACTTTTTTTGCTCAAGAGATGAGTTCTGTTGCAATCGGCAATCCTAACCTTGAGATTTTACTTTTTGCGACACATTGACTAAAAATCCAGTGTTAACGGCTACCACTTTTTGAAAGGGAGTTCGGAGAAGTTCCAATCAAAGACTAAATGATATTTGTAATTTTTAGTTGGCTCTACTAGAGAATAAAAATTAAAAGGAAAAAAAATATCTGATTAGAAACTTGCCTTGAATGCTTACCATTGAACCTCAATATTGCTTGCTTATCCACATACTCCGTCTTCTCCTCTCTCATGGAATGGAATGAAAGAAATTAACTAAATGAAACTAAGGACTTAAAGAGATGGTCTCAACATGTAAAATGGATTTCGACTCATTGGGAAAGGAAAAAGTCTCACCGTATAAAAATGAATTTCGACTCGGAGGAGAAAATGAAGTTTTACTATGTAAAGATGGATTTCCACTCCATAGGGAAAGCGAGAAAAGTCTTTACATGGATTTCGACTGGCAAAACGAGTTTCGAGAAGGAAATTTCACTATGTAAAAATGGACTTTGATTTCATTGGGAAAAAGAAGGCTTACCTCTTTTCCTCTTTGCTTTTCGACTTCTTTTTTCCCTTTTATTTTATGTTAGCTGGCCCTCGAAAAGAGGCGGACTTTTCAGACCCGGCCAACAGTATGTCGCATGATGACGAAGGCACAAAAGTCCTTACGAGAAACAAGAAAGAAAGGCATTTACTTTCCCAAAAGAGTACTCAAGGGGATGGACATAAAGAGCAGTTGCTCTTATGAATTATGTCAAAAGATTTCTCTCATTCGATTTGGGGTTCAAACTGTTACATTCTCCATTAAGTTAAGTTGTGCTGAACATCGGACTTCAGTATCAGATGCCCAACTTCGACATATTTTGTAAAGTCAAGACATCAGCCCAAAACAAATTATAGTTTAGTGACCTAGATTGGAATAAGTGTGAACTCAAGTGGCCAATTTCGCTGTTAATTTGTATGACAACATTAGCTTTCATTGAATAATTGAAGACTTGATGCAATCACTTTTTGTTGAAAGCAAGTGATCAAACAATAAAATAGATAGAATAAGAAAATAAATTAGATACAAATTTACGTGATTTGATCGTAGCAACCTATATCCATGAGAGAGCAGCGATGAATTTCATTATAGATCAAGTGATATAAAAAGATTATACATTCAAGTCATTAACCTAAACCCTAATTATATCCAATAATGCAGTAGTATTTAGGCCCGAAATTCCTGGCGAAATAATCTCACAATCTCACAAATGAATTACACTCAAATCTTACCACAAGATTCCACAGCTACAATCATTAATCTTTCACATGAACAAAATCAACGGCAATAGCCCACACTGCCCAATCACTGGTTTGGGCGCTTCAAGTCTTTTCTCGCATCAAACACGGCTTCCTTTCCAAGCACTTGCGTAAAAGGCGGTGCTTCAAGATCTCACGAAAAAAGACGTTTCTTCAAAGCTTCAGAAATCTAGCTGTCCAATATTTACATGTATAGACCCAAGAAAAAGGACAGTGCGCGATGACCGACTAATTTGAAAGGAAACCATGCAAGACCGGTCAACCGGTCAACGAGTCCAACTCTTGCACTTTCCTTTTCTTGAACGTAACTTCAACGAGAATTAGGAAAACAAATATTTCTAAATCTATTTCTTTTATTTTTTCTCTCACCCAATCTTTCCTATTCTTGTTTTATTTGTGATCCTTATCAAACAGAGCTCAAACGAGATATAAATTTCCACAACAAATATTTGGCATCCGGAAATAATAATAATTTATTTCGGATTTGTTTTGTTCATGTTATTTCCGATCAAACATATTATAATATCTCATATATCCTCAAAGTTGCATCTGGAATTTTAGAGCCGACCATATCATATGAACAAGTTTTCTATTGAAGTCTCCCCAATCCCCCACGTCACTTGAACAGTTGACCCTTTTGAATTAAATTTGTTTCGGAAGAGGAAAGATCCGAGCTCCCCGTTTGAGCTCGTCTTAGGTTTGGACAAATCGAGCTCTTCCCTCGTTGACTGCATCGTATTTAATCCTATAACGTCGTTATTTTCGCCGTTTATCTTGGGGATGATGATCGGTCTGGAAAGATCGGCGTGTTCTTTACATTATGGTCTTGACTCTGTTCAGACCATGGACAACATAAAATAATCGTCACTGGATGTCTCAAAATTCAATTTTCACGTTCTCTCTCTCCATGGCCATCTACTCGGAATCGAAGCTCTCGTTGCGCCATTTGCTTCTCTTCTTGTCCTTCTTCGTGCCGCTTCGATCGGGCTATTCTCTTTCCTTCAACATATCTCGGTTCGACCTCAAGGCCACAGATATGGTCTATGAAGGTGACGCGAGGCCGAATGTCGGGATCGGGACCGTCGACTTCACTAGTGCCAATTTCTACTGCCATGTTGGCCGGGCATTTTACGCAGAGAAGCTGTGGCTCTGGGACTCCGCCACCGGGAGACTCACCGACTTCTCCACTCGCTTCTCCTTCACCATCGACACGTGGAACCGGTCGGAGTATGGGGCGGGCTTGGCCTTCTTCCTTGCCCCGGTCGGGTTCCAACTCCCAGTCAATTCGGACGGTGGCTTCTTAGGCCTGTTCAACACCACATACAGTGACTCGTCGTTGAACCGAATTGTCGCCGTCGAGTTTGACCCCTACGTCAATTCCGATTGGGATCCTCCATATGAGCACGTGGGGATCAACATAAACTCGATTGCCTCGGTGTGACCACCCCTTGGAACGCCAGCTTCCACAGCGCCGATACTGCCGACGCATGGATTGTGTACAACTCCACGACCAAGAACTTGAGCGTTTCTTGGATTTACCGGACTACGCCAAACCCACACGAGAACACAAGTATTTCGTATCAGATTGATCTCACCACTGTCTTGCCCGAGGAGGTGATGATCGGTTTCTCAGCTGCGACTAGCTATCACATGGAACGTCACCAACTTGAATCTTGGTCCTTCAGTTCAAATCTCGAAGTCGAGGAACAGCAAGGAAATGCAAAAGGGACCGAGTTGGTTGTCGGCCTAGCAGTTCCGCTTGGGGTCCTACTCTGCGGCATCGTGGTGATATTGGCAATCCTCAGGAGGAGGAAGAGGAGGAGCGAGGGATCAGAGACGGCAAACTTGATGTCCATAAACGGCGAGCTTGAGAGAGGCGCAGGGCCACGGAGATTTACGTATGCGGACCTCGTTTCTGCTACCAACAACTTTGACGAGGAGAGGAAGCTGGGCCAGGGCGGGTTCGGGGCGGTCTACAGAGGATATCTGGTTGGGCTGGATGCGGCAGTCGCGGTGAAGAGGATATCGAGAGGTTCAAAACAAGGGAAGAAGGAATTCATCACAGAGGTGAAGGTGATCAGCAGCTTGAGGCACAGAAATTTGGTGCAGCTTATAGGTTGGTGCCACGAGGCGAACGACTTCATGCTCGTCTATGAGTTCATGCCGAACGGTAGCCTCGACAGGCACCTCTTCCGCAAGAAGCGCCCTCTGGGTTGGGCTGCCCGGCACAAGATTTCGGTCGGGCTCGCCTCCGCGCTCCTCTATCTCCATGAGGAGTGGGAGCAGTGCGTGGTGCACCGGGACATCAAGTCAAGCAACGTGATGCTAGACTTGGGGTTCAACGTCAAGCTCGGAGATTTTGGGCTGGCCCGCCTCATGGACCACGAGCTCGGGCCACAGACTACCGGGCTGGCCAGCACGTTCGGGTACTTGGCTCCGGAGTACGTGAGCACAGGGCGGGCAAGCAAGGAGTCTGATGTGTACAGCTTCGGGGTGGTTGCCCTCGAGATTGCTACGGACGGAGAGCCGTTGATCCGATGGAGCAATCCTCGCATGTGAGTATGGTGGAGTGGGTGTGGGACCTTTACGGGAGAGGTCAGGTTATTGAGGCCATGGATGATAAGCTCCAAGTGGATTTCGACCAAAAACAAGTGGAGCGCTTGTTGGTTGTGGGCTTGTGGTGTGCTCATCCCGACCGGAGCCTGAGGCCCACCGTAAGGCATGCGCTTCAAGTCCTCAATTTCGAGGCTGCGGTCCCGGTTCTTCCTAATAAGTTGCCGGTCGCAGTGTACCACACGCCGTTGCCACCGTCCGTTTGTTCCGGCGAGCCTTTCATCACTAATAGCATCGAAGAGGGTCGTTGAGCGGGGGTGATTTACTCTTGGAAAGGAGGGAGGGAACAAGATTATGTAGCATGTGTTCTTGATTGTTCAAGCAACGGAAAAGTGAAATTTGTGTTGGTGTTTTTTTTTTTTTAAATTTTTTCCAAGTTTTGAATCTATGTAAATTCTTGTTTGATAACTCAAGTGAATTTTTGTTCTGAATTGCAGATGTTTGGTTCGTTTTGAAAGGTGTGTAATTGATGCCAAAACTAGCAGCGACTGTGTAGGAGCATCCCTTCATCCGTGGGAAACTGTCATTGCATTTCATAATTAAGAAAATTAATACAGCTTCCTTTTATGAACTATGAATGAAACTGTTGTTTTGTACTTAAATTCAGAATTCAGATGATAATGCTGAGAAAACTATGGTGATGTAATGAGCTCTTGCTGTATTAAATTAATCTCTCGGCTAGTCAGCCAAATGACGGCTAATTTATCGTGTCGTTCTTGATAATGAATGAATTGACCTTTCAAAAAATTGCTAGGAAGTGGTCGGGCCATAATTAAAGAATAGAGTAGGGAAGAAAGACTACCTATGTTACATCATATATGACTATAGAGTTAAAATAATTAAAAAAAAAAAAAAGTCATATCATCATTTATGTTAGTCAAATTAGACGAAGTCAATGGAATGACTTGATTACACCAAATTAACAATTTTTAAGACTTCCTTGCACTTTTATAAATTTTATGATTAAATTGCAGTTTCGACAAGTTTTAAATTTTTTATACAAATCCCTTTTTTTTTTTTCAGAAAGTAAAAGGCCTTCATTTGTACTGTATTTCCCCTTTTAGAGAGTCGTTTCTTAAAATTAAGAAAATTTTTAAAAAAATTCAACAAGGCCACTTTTTTCCAAAGTGGTAGTTATTGCGAAAGGAAAATTAAAATTATTCAATTCATCTAAGTTGATCCTCTAGTTGAGACAGTATTAGGTGCATTAAATGTACCAAACCCAAAAATAAAAAAAATAAAAAAAAATCAGTTATTGAATTTTAACTACCAAAAACCAAAATAAAAGATTCTTCAATAAACCCACCTACGCATGGCTGCACTGGTTGAGGACTGGCCTCCTAATCGCCAGGTCAAGGGTTCGACTCTCAAAATCTGCAACAACTCCCAAAGCAGTTTCGTGACTTAAGCGGGGGACCTCGGCTGGTGGATTGCTGGGCTAGTCTCCCCCAAAATATAATCGGTGTTGTGCTCCCGTATAATTTTATTAATTTCTTTCCATACACATGGAACTAGGGTCATTGATAGGTTTTAACAAGATGATTGGTAAGGTTTTAATTACCATAAATTATCTTTTTCTAATTGAGTGAATATAAAAACCCTTCCTTACTTAGCTCGTTGAATGACTTTTTGGTTTAATTGAAACTTTTAAGTCAATCCTACCTCTTTTTATGTGCATAGTTCGAATCTGTTATGTGTTGGGGAGAACCGGTAACAATTCACTAAGGAGAATTTATGTGAAGGGGAGAACCGGATGACAATTTATCAAAAACTAACCTAATGCAAGATCATTTTTTTTTTTTTTACCAAAAATAAACCGGCCAAAATTGACTTAACCCTAGCAACAACTAGCATTACATTCTAACAATACAACCTCAAAATAAGTATATATAATGCTGAAATTTATGTGAAAAACCCAATATAGGAAAAATTACAGACCGCCAATAAACTTTCACTAATCAACAAGACTAGTATGATAAATAAAGTTTCTTAGCTCAAAAACTTGCACTAATAACTAAGAATAGTAGGATATATAAAGATTCTTTTCGGTCGACATTACAAGCTTAGGGACACGTTTGGTAATGATTCTCGTTCTCGGGAATGATTCTAACAAGAAGTTATTATTTTTTATTTTGTTCTCGGGAACTGATTCTGAGTAAAATAATGCGTTTGGTAACTGTCCAAAATTTTTGATTCTAGAATAGAATTGTGTTTGGTACCGTGTTAATTGATTCTGTTCCAAATCATTTTTTTTAATTTTTAAATAATTTTTATATTTTTTTCCTTTTTTTTTTCTTTTTTTTCTCCTATTCTTCTTCTTCTTCAGGTCGGTCGCCAGTCCGACGACCGGCTAGACGAGGGCTGGCGACCTCACCGGAGCGTCGCCGGCCCTTAGCAAGGCCTGCCCTCGTTGGCCAAGCCGCGAGCTTGGGCGAGCCTCGCCGGGGTTGGGCGAGGCTCGCTTGGCCACCAGTGGGGCTGGGCGAGCCTCACGCTCGACCAGCCACCGGGGAGGCTTGGCCTCGCCGGACCAGTTGCCGGCAACTGGCGGCGACGGATGGCGGCGACCGGCGGCGGTGGACGGTGGCGGACAATGGTGGACGGCGGCGGACGGCAGCAGGTGATAGCGGTCGATGAAGAAGAAGAAAAGAGAAGAAGAAGAATTTTGATTCTCAATTTTATTCCCAGAACAAGAATTAACTTTTTTTTTTTTTTTTTTTTTTATTCTTGATTCTTTTCCCAATTTGTTCACGGAACAAATTTGGTCCCTAACAAAAATTTTAAGAAACGCGATTCTTGTCCCAAACTAATTTCAGAATAACAAAAATCAAAATCGATCTTGTTTGGATGGTTACCAACAAGTGCTTTAACATCACCATTACATTAATATTCCATCACTACAAAAGTAGATTAACAGAAATGGAGTAAGAAAATCTAACCACAATTAGAAATTACGGGAGATAACTTAGAGAATGTTTTTAAAGAATGAAATCAATCAACTTATAGGTCTTGATCTCACGAGTAACACATTGAAATTCGAGCCAATTTTGAAAATGGTCGACGGTTGAATCATCGCCCAAGCATCTCTTTCTCTGTCCGGCTTTTTTACCCGCGAACAGCCCCACTCTTTTCTCCTTTACTTTTCGACTTCTTTTGATTTTCCCTTTTCTTTTTATTATATGTTAGCTGGGCCCCGGAAAGAATCGGGCCCAGCCAAAATTATGCACGATGAAACGAGTCAAAATGCAGAACAAAATGGAGCTGGTACTCCGTGGATAAGGGGATGGGCTTAACTACGATCCTCTGACGGCGCCTAGATGAAGGCGGGCACAAAACTCCTCACAAGAAACAATATTATATATTAAATTTATATTATAAAATTGAATCAAAGTCGAATATATAAATAAAAATTAAATTTTCATTTTTTTATTAATTTAAATGTCTTATATTAGAATTCAAATATTATTTATGTTGAAATATAAATCCAATTTTGCTAATTTAATAAATTATTATTCATGAAAAATAACTTTCTTATTATAGATATAAAAAATTTTATCCATCTTTATCCCATCTCTTCATGAGATATTTTTATTTGGTCTATATTCTCATATTTAATTTTGTCTTGTCTAGAGTAGATACCAAATGCAAAATATGATAAATTCAACTATCTCCCGAATTTTCTTCCAACTTCCAAATGCAATTTTTGTTGTATGACAATATGAGCTTTCATTGAATAATTGAAGAGTTAGATGCCAGCATGTTCGTTCGTATCCGCAATGCTTCGTCCGGGTTTTAGACCGAATCACATAATGTGAACGCGTTTTCTTTTGAAGTCTCCCCAATCCCCCCAGCTCACTTCAACAGTTGACCGATTGAATTAAATTTGTTTCCGAACGAGGAAAGAGGAGCTCCCAGTGTGAGCTCATCCTACGTTAGGACAAATCGAGCTCTGCCCTCGCTGACTACATCTTTATTTAATCCTATAATGTCGTTATTTTCGCCGTTGTGTTGGGGATTATGATCGGTCTGGAAAGATCGGTGCGTTGTTTAGATTATCTGCTCTGGCTTCACCTTCTAATGAAGCCTCACGAAAGTCAACAAATCGTTGTGGCCGAAACTTGAGCATCAAGGTCTGACCTTGTTTTCAGACCATGGACAGCATAATATAATCGTCACTGCATGTCTCAAAACTCAATTTTCACATCCTCTCTCTCTCTCTCTCTCTCGCCATGGCCATCTATTCGGAATCGAAGGGCTCGTTGCGGCACTTCCTTCTCTCCTTGTCCTTCCTGGTGTCGCTTCGATCAGGCTATTCTCTTTCCTTCAACAAATCTCGGTTTGATCCACAGGCCACGGACATGGTCTATGAAGGCGACGCGAGGCCGAACGTTGGGACCATCGACTTCACTAGCCTCACTTACTCCTGCCATGTCGGCCGGGCAGTTTATGCAGAGAAGCTGCGGCTCTGGGACTCCGCCTCTAGGAGGCTCACCGACTTCTCTACTCGCTTCTCCTTCGCCATCGACACGCGGAACCAGTCGGGGTATGGGGCGGGCTTGGCCTTCTTCCTTGCCCCGGTCGGATTCCAAATCCCGGTCAATTCGGTGGGTGGCTTCTTAGGCCTGTTCAACACCACGTACAGCGACTCGCCCTCGAATCAAATTGTCGCGGTCGAGTTTGACCCCTTTGCCAATCCCGAATGGGATCCTCCATATGAGCACGTCGGGATCAACATCAACTCCATCGCCTCGGCCGTGACCACCCCTTGGAACGCTAGCTTCCACAGCGCCGACACCGCCGACGTGTGGATTGTGTACAACTCCGAGACCAAGAACTTGAGCGTTTCTTGGAGCTATCAGAATACGCCGAACCCACACGAGAACACAAGTATTTCGTATCAGATTGATCTCACCACTATCTTGCCCGAGGAGGTGATGATCGGTTTCTCAGCTGCGACTGGCTATTACATTGAACGTCACCAGCTTGAATCTTGGTCCTTCAATTCAAACCTCGAAGTCAAGCAACAGCAAGGAAATGCAAAAAGGACAAAGTTGGTTGTCGGCTTAGCAGTTCCGCTGGGGGTCCTACTCTGCGGCACCGCAGCAATATCGGCAATCCTCTGGAGGAGGAGGAGGCAGGGGAGTAGCGAGAGATTGGAGACGGCAAACATAACGTCCATAAATGACGAGCTTGAGAGAGGCGCCGGGCCACGGAGGTTTTCATACACAGACCTCGTTTCCGCCACCAACAACTTCGCCGCAGAGAGGAAACTGGGCGAGGGTGGGTTCGGGGCAGTCTACAGGGGATATCTGGTTGGCCTGGATGCGGCGGTTGCGGTCAAGAGGATATCAAGAGGGTCTAAACAGGGGAAGAAGGAGTTCATCACCGAAGTGAAGGTGATCAGCAGCTTGAGGCACAGAAACTTGGTGCAACTCATAGGTTGGTGTCACGAGGCGAACGAGTTCCTGCTCGTCTACGAGCTCATGCCAAACGGGAGCCTTGACACGCACCTCTTCGGCAAGAAGAGTCCTCTAGGCTGGGCTGCCCGGTACAAGATTTCGGTCGGGCTTGCCTCTGCGCTCCTCTACCTCCACGAGGAGTGGGAGCAGTGCGTGGTGCACCGGGACATCAAGTCGAGCAACGTGATGCTGGACTCGGGGTTCAATGTCAAGCTCGGAGACTTCGGGCTGGCCCGTCTCATGGACCACGAGCTTGGGCCACAGACAACTGGGCTGGCCGGCACGTTCGGGTACATGGCCCCGGAGTACGTGAGCACAAGGCGGGCAAGCAAGGAGTCCGACGTGTATAGCTTTGGGGTGGTTGCGCTTGAGATTGCAACGGGACGGAAGTCCGCTGACCCAATGGGGCAATCCTTGGAAATGAGTTTGGTGGAGTGGGTGTGGGACCTTTACGGGAGAGGCCAGGTTGTCGAGGCCATGGATGCGAGGCTTCAAGTGGATTTCGACCGGAAACAAGTGGAGTGCTTGTTGGTTGTGGGCTTGTGGTGCGCTCATCCCGACCGGAGCCTGAGGCCCACCATAAGGCAGGCGCTTCAAGCCCTCAATTTCGAGGCCGCGGTGCCGGTTCTTCCTAATAAAATGCCCGTTGCAGTGTACCACGCGCCGTCGCCGCCGTCTGTCAACTCTGGCGAGCCTCTCATCACTAGTAGCATCCAAGATGGTCGTTGAGCGTGGTTGATTGACTTTTGGAAAGGAGGGAATAAGAATTATGTAGCATGTGTTCTCGATTGTTCAAGTAACGGAATCATGAAGTTTGTCATTAGTGGCTTTTTGTGTTCTTTCCAAGTAAATCGAATACATGTAAATTTTTGTTTGATAACTCAATTTGATGTTGGAAACTAAAATGTTCCTATCTCGATCTTAATTGTATTCATTTGTTCTGAATTCCAAATGTTTGGTTCGTGTTGAAATATGTGGAATTGATGCCAAAACTAGCAACTGTGCAGAAGCGTCCCTTCATCCATGGAAACCATCGTTGCATTTCACATTAATGCAGCTTCCTTTGAACTAAGAATGAAACTGTTGTTTTGTACTTGGTTCAGAAGTCAGATAATAATGCTGAGAAAACTATTGTGATGTAATGAGCTCTGGTTGTATTAAATTAATCTCTTGGCTTTTCAGTCAAATGACAGCTAATTTAGCGTGTGATTATTGATAATGAATGAATTGACCTTTCAAAGAAATTTCTAGGAAAGCGGTCGGGCCATAATTACAAACTATGAAAAGAAAGACTAGCTATGTTACCTCTTGTTGTATTTACTCAATGGATTGCAAGCTATAACAGTCAAGATTGGATGAACTGGTCAAAACATAACCAAAATATTTACAAACTCCTCTTTGTGCAATTGCACTTTAAAAAAATTCAGTTACGTCTTAAAATTTATCATGATAGTGCAATTAAATTCTAAAATTTTCAGAAAGTGCAATCAATAAAACAATTTGATTGAATCAATTTAATAAGTTTTAGAATTTGTTGCACTTTTTGAAAATTTTAGGATACAATTGTACATTTATGCTAATTTTTAGGGCTTTTAGTATACTCATCCCATTTTAGAATGATAATTGACAAAATGAGCACAAGCATGTACTCGCAAATTCAAGTATGTGCAATTCTTCTTCTTCATGGCTTCATAGCTTCCTTTCTCTTGTTTATAGATAACCAAATCTGAATGTCGAACCTTGAATAGATAGTTGTTGTCTCAATCAATTTTCCTTGAATATGATAGCTGTTAATTCACGAAATCAGCTATAAAAGATGAGTTAGGCTAATTTAGCATCAGATGCCCAACCGAGTTTCGCATCACTAATTGCTTCATTTCCTATGGAAGAGTTTTCCGAAGGAGTGAATGCATTCTCACAACATTTTACTCCTTGATCAGATAAACAAATCGCATGTCCTTATAAAAAAAAAAGGAACAAGTTAAATGCACTATATAGCTCAAGCAGAGTTGTGCTCCGTAGCACGCTCACGTGGGAGAGTACGACTAAGAGAGAACAAGAGAGTCAATATCTCTCATTAGCAGCCAATTAAACTTTATCTAAGAACTTTCTCTCTCTCTTTTTTTCCATATCTTCCAACGGCAGCCTATAAGTCCCATTTGCGACTGATTCTTAAAATTTGTGTAAGAACTTTCTAGTTTATCCATCTTTTTCAATAGTCACAATAACTCTCATTTGCATAAATCTTTTGAGAAACATCCATCTAACCTTATCACCTGTTTGCAGCCAGCCAAGAAACCCTTTTTGCATACATCTAGACAGAAATACATCTTGTCAAACTTAGTCCTAAAATTAGGCGGTGGCCTTTCATATCATCTATATAGACTTTACTACCTAAGCTGTGAAGCCTATGTTCTCCTGCATGGTCACATGTTTGTGCATATTCTTCTTTGTACAAACTTATCAATGTACGCATTACCTTATACTTAACCCATTTGGATTTATGTCCAAACACATCACCACTAGTTGCTTTTCACTAACCATTTCAATTGAGGACTCCTGATTTTTGGCACGACTTGTATTGTGTTAAAGAAATGATTGAACAACCGACTTTTTATTGTCAAATACAATGCTATATCTATGTTCCTCATGGAATCACCATACATAGAATGAGCAAGTGCTCCTACTGAATGTTTTATACCATTCATGGACAATTCTCTTATGCACACTTTGCTCTGACATATTCATTGTTATATCTAGTGAAATCAACCTTTCTCTATTTAACAATCAAGTACTTCAAAATTGCATCTATGAATCATTTTGCATCATCAGATTTCCTATATAGTAACATGTGATTTCTAGCATTTGGATTATGAGAAGGAGACCTACTATTCCTTCTACATAGAACTACTTCATTATCTTCGTTATCATCTTTTGATCTAACATTCTCATCATCACCTCTTTCATCATATTTTGTGTCATAACCATCAGCTACTAGAGCTCCTTGGTCCTTATTTGTAACTTCATTCTTGTTCATCGAGTGGTGCATTTCTCCTTTGTTGAAATTCCCTTACTTGTTCCCTTTACCTGCACAAGTTCCTCATCACTTGGGCAATTTATATGCACCAAAGATTCATCATCCCCATCATTGGAAAGTGCAAGTTCCCAACCTACCCTACTCCAATTCATTCTTGATCAAGTGTGTCTTCTCCCCATATTTGTTCCATGTCCCAATTTGCTCAACAGTCTGTTTAAAAGTAGCTCTGTGCGTTGCCTCAATCTCCTCTGCTCTCTTTTCAATGTTAGTTATATTTACTCTCAAACCAGATCTATCACTTACTTGGATACTCTATTCAATACAAGCTTCCACTCCTTCTCAATCACATCCATCACTCACCTATGTGTCCTGTTCTTTATCGCCATAATTCTCAAACATATACAAAAACATTGTGACCATGAAGATAATGATAAATAAAATCCCTAACACTTATCATCAGGCAACAATCTTAGACCTTCTTTAAACTCTTACCAAGTACCCTATAATAAAACTTTTCTATTTTGCATCCAAGTTGTTCCACTATATTCATCGCACATTCTTATATGATGATCTTCCCATATTAACTAAGATAATATCGAAATTTCTCCCAATATATTCATAATCATTGTCAATAACAAACTCCGCACCTTAGCAAACATTAATCGATGTTGGAAACAAGAAATGTCTCATGACCAGAAGACACAAAGAGATTATAAATTGAGCAATCAATCCCCAATACCACACCATATTGAATAAGCGATAAATGATTTCATCAATAAATGGACAAAAAATAACAATCTACCTCACAAAATACAATAAATCACTCACCTTTTCCAAGCTGCAAGATTTCTCGCTCTATTACCAAGACCTAATGTTTTCCCTCAAAGGAGGGAGGGAGGGAGGGAGGGAGATTCCAAATTAATTGATGTGTTGTTGTGAGACAACCATTTGCCATGTTGAGGTCAATTGTCCATTTTGGATTTAAATCTCTTTAAAATTGCAATGTAGGTTATGTTATGCAAATACAGAATAAATCTACGTAGGATTTGTTGTCAGAAATATGTCCCTTGAGTAACTAAAGTTATACCACATATGGTGTCCTTTTTTCTATAAAAGAACTGCATGTTTCTTATAGTACATTAACTCCAATTTTCCTAACAAAAACATTTAGATAGGATGGGTTTTCCATCAAGAAAACTTGCTTGATCGTCACTTATCAATTGTGACAAGAGGGATTGGTCATTTTATTAAGGATTGTCTCTTTATAAGCAAGATTGAAGATTGCTTGAAGAGAAAGCCCACTAGATTTCAACTATTCGAGTCACGGCCTGTTCACTCAGAAGAGATGTCGGTTTGGCCCGCTCAATCAAGTGAAGTGTAAATTTCACAATTGGAGCCTCCTTCAAACTTAGGGCTTTTATGCTAAAATTGAAATATATATACTGAATATTTAAGTATTGAATTCTAAGTACCTTGAATAGAAATAAAAGGTTCTTTGATGACAAATAAGAACCAAATAGAGATGAAGGTGCACAGGTAAAGAGAAAGCCTTTTCAACACCAACCAATCATAAGGATTCTAGCTCCTAATAAATATGGTCAATTTCTAGTATACAGAGGTCGTTATTGATAGGTTTTAACAATATAATTGACAATATACCAAAAAATATTTTTTTTTTCTAATTGAACAAATTAAGTAACCCCTTCCTTAATTACCTCATTAAGTGATTTCTTGACTTAATTGAATCTTTTAGGTCAATATTAGAAAGAATTATTAAACAAGCTCAAGATTAATTTCACATGTTTTAATTTTCAGCCCTTATTTAGGTTATTAAACAGGTTCCGTATGTAATAGAGAGATTTGGTTTGATTCTCGAAGATTAACATTATGTTTGGGAAAGAAGGGAGAATGACTATTCGGGTGAAAATATTTGAAAATTACAAAAAAATTTATAGGTAAAGAGAGGAATTTTATTTTATCTAGATAATAGGTGTATTCTTTCCCTATTTCTTCCTCCTTGGTCTCCCAAACATAGCATAAATTGTTTGGGTCACTTTTTCCCTCCAATAAGTTTAATTTGACCTGTCATTCTCCGTATATATTCACTCATATAAAATGAAATAGCGTCAATATCAAATATAAAAGGCAGAAATTTTTATCACAAAATCCTCTTTGTTTAAATGAATTTTTGACACGACCACGAGCAAGAGAAAAGTAGGTGTGGCAACTATAGCAAGGGACAAAATATACCATATAAACTATAGCTTACCGTCCCCGGCAGTAAATGAGAAGAAACTTGCAATATTAACTCGTGAATACGATAGATTAATTGTTGGAAATTACTCTTATTTTTTCTTGATAAGTATGGCTAATAGTCCAATTTCAATTATTATATATATATAGAGCAAGGAGCAAACGGAGCTGGTACTATATGGCAAAGGGAGGAGCTGGTGCTATTGATCAAAATAAAACCTTAAGTTTAAAGTTCCACCTACATTGAGCTCGAGAATTGGTTGTGGCTTTTGTAATATCTTAAATTCTCAATTGACCAAAATAAAATCTCAAATCCTCAATTTTCCAGTGGCTTGCACTTATCTTTGCTTCCGTTCTCTAAAAAACTTTTCTTGTCTTCTGAAATATTTTATGAGATCATTACTAATTATTTTAAAACGTTAAGTTATTAGACGAAAATGTGAATTAATATTTAAGTATTCTAACACCATTTATTAGTGCATAGTTCTGATCTGTTACGTAAAAATTTGGCCCGAAAAGTCATGAAATCGCCTGTAATGCAATATAAAATCAATTCCATATGAAGAACAATGGAACTGGTACTGTATAAAAAGAGTGTGTGCCCTGCCCATATGCTGGCAAGATGGGGGCAGGATGAATTCCTTTGCTGCCACATCGAATAGATCTCGCTCAGATACCATCTGTGACGATCCAATTCTCATCCAAAAGAGCACTCAAAGCAATGGACATTTTGAGCATTTGTTATTTCTTAACCATCTCATTCGACATGGAACTTGGACGGTCACATTTCCCATTCAATAAAGTTGTAATGAACATTGGATTTTAGTATCATACACCCAACTTCGACATAGTTCGTGGAGCCAACTTCAATAGAATAAGCGCGAACCGAAGTGGCTTATTTAATGGTATGGGCTCCCATCCGGACTTTTAGACCCAATCATATGATGTGAACATGTTTCGTCTCGAGGTCACCCCAGTCCCCACCTCACTTGATGAGTAGGCCGATTGAATTGATTTATTCCAGACGCGGAAAGATAAAGAGAACCACCACCTGTTCGATCTCATCCTAGGTAGGAGAAATCGAACTCTGTCCTCGTCAGCTAGGTCATATTTAATCCTATAATGTCGTTATCCTGCTCTTGCTGTTCCTTCATATGAACCTTCAAAAAGTCAACAAATCGTTTGGGTTGAAACGTCGGACTCTGTTCATACCTCGTACGGTATAATGTAAGCATCACTGTATGTCTTAAAACTCAATTTTCTTTCACGAACTCCCTCCCTCCCTCCCTCTCTCTCTCTCTCTCTCTCTCTCTCTCTCTCTATGGCCCTCCGTTCGGAAACGAAGCGCTCTCTGCGCGTTTTCCTTCTCTTATTGTCCTTCTTCGCGCAGCTTCGATCGGGCTATTCTCTTTCCTTCAGCATATCTCGCTTCGACCCGCAGGCCACGGACATGGTCTATGAAGGCGATGCGAGGCCAAGCATCGGCACCATTGACTTCACTAGCGCCACTTACTTTTTCCATGTCGGCCGAGCATTTTACGCAGAGAAGCTGCAGCTCCGGAACTCCACTTCCAGGACGCTCACTGACTTCTCCACTCGCTTCTCCTTCACCATCGACACACAGAACCAGTCAGAGTACGGGGCTGGCTTCGCCTTCTTCCTCGCCCCGGTTGGGTACCAAATCCCAGTCAATTCGAATGGCGGCTTCTTAGGCCTGTTCAACACCACGTACAGCAACTCGTCGTCGAATCAAATCATTGCGGTCGAGTTCGACATCTTCACCAATCGCGAATGGGATCCTCCATATGAGCACGTGGGGATCAACATAAACTCGATTGCCTCGGTCGTGACCACCCCTTGGAACGCCAGCTTCCACAGCGCCGACACTGCCGACGCATGGATTGTGTACAACTCCACGACCAAGAACTTGAGCGTTTCTTGGAGTTACCGGACTACGCCAAACCCACATGAGAACACAAGTATTTCGTATCAGATTGATCTCACCACTGTCTTGCCCGAGGAGGTGATGATCGGTTTCTCAGCTGCGACTGACTATTACATTGAACGTCACCAACTTAAATCTTGGTCCTTCAGTTCAAACCTTGAAGTCACGGAAAAGCAAGGAAAGACAAAAAGGACCAAGTTAGTTGTTGGCTTAGCAGTTCCACTAGGACTCCTACTCTGCGGCGTGGTGGCCATATCGGCAATCCTATGGTGGAGGAAGAGGAGGAGCAAGGGATCGGAGATGGCAAACTTGACGTCCATAAATGACGAGCTTCAGAGAGAAGCAGGGCCACGGAGGTTTAGGTATACGGACCTTGTTGCTGCTACCAACAACTTCAACGAGGAGAGGAAGCTCGGCGAGGGCGGGTTCGGGGCAGTCTATAGGGGATATCTGGTCAGCCTGGATGCGGCAGTCGCAGTGAAGAGGATATCGAGAGGGTCTAAACAGGGGAAGAAGGAGTTCATCACCGAAGTGAAGGTGATCAGCAGCTTGAGGCACAGGAACTTGGTGCAACTCATAGGTTGGTGCCATGAGGCGAACGAGTTCTTGCTCGTCTATGAGTACATGCCAAACGGGAGCCTCGACATGCACCTCTTCGGCAAGAAGAGCCCTCTAAGCTGGGCTGCCCGGTACAAGATTTTGGTCGGGCTCGCCTCCGCGCTCCTCTACCTCCATGAGGAGTGGGAGCAGTGCGTGGTGCACCGGGACATCAAGTCGAGCAACGTGATGCTAGACTCGGGGTTCAACGTCAAGCTCGGAGACTTCGGGCTGGCCCGCCTCATGGACCACGAGCTTGGGCCACAGACGACCGGGCTGGCTGGCACGTTCGGTTACCTGGCCCCGGAGTATGTGAGCACGGGGCGGGCAAGCAAGGAGTCCGACGTGTACAGCTTAGGGGTGGTTGTGCTCGAGATCGGGACAGGACGGAAGTCCGTCAACCCGATGGAGCAGTCCTTGGAAATGAGTTTGGTGGAGTGGGTGTGGGACCTTTACGGGAGAGGCCAGATTGTTGAGGCCATGGATGAGCGGCTCCAAGTGGATTTCGACCGGAAACAAGTGGAGTGCTTGTTGGTCGTGGGATTGTGGTGCGCTCATCCCGACCGGAGCCTGAGGCCCACCGTAAGGCAGGCGCTTCAAGTCCTCAATTTTGAGGCCGTGGTGCCGGTTCTTCCTAATAAGATGCCGGTCACGGTGTATCACGCGCCATCGCCGCCATCTGTCAACTCCGGCGAGCCTCTCTTCACTAGTAGCATCCAAGAAGGTTGTTGAGCAGGGTTGATTTACTATTGGAAAGGAGGGAACAAGAATTATGTAGCATTAAATTAATCTCTTGATCCTTTTATGAACTATATATGAAACTTTTGTTTTGTACTCAAATTCAGAAGTCAGATGATAATGCTGAGAAAATTGTGGTGATGTAATGAGCTTCTGTTGTATTAAATTAATATCTTGACTTGTAAGTCAAATGACAGCTAATTTAGCGTGTGCTTCTTGATTATGAATGAATTGACCTTTCAAAAAATGTCTAGGAAAGCGGTCGCGCCAGTATTATCGACTAGAGTAAGTCAAATGACAGCTAATTTAGCGTGTGCTTCTTGATTATGAATGAATTGACCTTTCAAAAAATCTCTAGGAAAGCGGTCGCGCCATTATTATCGATTAGAGTAGGTAACCTCTTGGTGTATATACATATTGGATCGCAAGCTATAACAATCAAGAGTAAATGAATTGGTCGAAACATAACCAAATTATTTACAAACTCTTTTTGTGCAAGTGCACTTTTAAAAAAATACAATCAAATCATAAAACTTACTATAAAAGTACAATTAAATCCCAAAACCTTCAAAAAGTACAATCACTGAAAAGTCTTAATTGAACCAATTTAACAAATTTTAAGATTTGTTGCATTTTTTGAAAATTTTAAGATCTAACTGCACTTGCATGATAAATTTTAGGATTTTTAGTATACTTATTCCATTTCAAAATGATTTGCAAATTTGAGCATGAGTGTGTACTCGCAAAGCCAACTACGTGCAATGCTTCTTCTTCTTCATGGCTTCATAGCTTCTTTTCTCTTATTTATAGATATCCAAATCTGAACATCAAATCTTGAATGAATAATTGTTGTATCAATAGATTTTCCTCGAATATGATAGCCGTTAATTCACGAAATCAGCTATAAAAGAAACTTTCTTTCGAGGATGAGTTGGGCTAATTTGGCATCAGATGCCCAACTGAGTTTCGTATCACTAGTTGCTTCATTTCCTATGCATGAGTTTTGCAAAGGTGTGAATGCTTTCTCACAACATTTTACTCCTTGATCAGATAAACAAATTGCTTGTCCTCATAAAAGAAAAGGAATGAGTTAAATGCACTATATAGCTCAAGCGAAGTGTTATGCGGCACGCACATGTGAGAGAGTGTGACTAAAGGAGAACGAGAGAGCCAATCCCTTCCATTTCTAGCCAATTAATCTTTATGTAAGAACTTTCTCTCTTTTGTTTTTTTTGTTTTTTTGTTTTTTTATCTCTCCATATCTTCCAGTGGCAGCCTCCACCAACATTTGCGATCGACTCTTAAACTTTATGTAAGCACCTTTTGGTTTATCCCTCTCTTTTAATGGGTGCCAATACCTCTCATTTGCATAAACCCTTTGAGAAACATCCATCTTACCTTATCACTTTTTTTGTAGCTAATCAATAAGCCCTTTCTGCAAGCATCGAAGCAAAAATACATCCTGTCAAATTTAGTCCTAGAGTTAGGCAGTGGCCTTTCAACATCCTTTATATAAACTCTTCCACCAGAGTTCTAGTCACATACATATCAATGCATATTCTTCCTTGTACATACTTATCAATGTACTCATCACTTTGTATTAGACTCATTTAAATTGATTTCCAAACGCATTAGCCCCTAGTTTCTATTTTATTAACTATTTCAATTGAGGACTTTTAGGGTGTGCATGACAAAATTTCTGTTTCTCTATTTCTCTGTTTTTCTGTTCCCCAGAACGGGCAATTTCATTTTGCGATTTCTGGAACATATTTCTATTCCAGAAATAGATTTGGAGCAAAAATCAGAAGTTAAAATTTTTAGCTTTTCTATTTCTAGAATAGAAATGAGAAATCAAAATTTTTCTTATCGTTCACTCTCGTCACCGCCTATCGCCCACTTGACACCCATGGGATGTTGGACGCCCACTGCTAGTTGCTGGCCGCCCACCACCGGCCCCGCCCACTAACCGCCGACCGCTTGCCACCAGACGTCGGTTGCCGACCACCGCACTCCGGCCGCCTGACGCCAACCGTTGGTCGCCGGATGCCAGATGCCCATCGGTTGTTGGCCGCTCATCGCCAATCATTTGATGCCGAAGGCTCACCACCAACCACCAGATGTTCGTCAGTGGCCGTTGATCACTCGCCACCAACCGCTAGATGTCGCCGCCTGCCACCCGCCGCCGGACTCTGGCCATTGGCCACTCGCTGCCGGCCTCCTGTCACTGAACTCCAGATGTCGGACGTCAAACGTTGAACTCCGGACATTGGACGTCGGTTGCCGTCGTCAGACTCCGGTGTCAGACTTCAGACTTTGGCCACCCGTTGCTGGTCATCGGACTTGGCGCTGGACGCCGAACATCGGACTTCGGACTTCGGCCGCCCGCCGCTGATCATCGGATGTCGAACGTCGAACTCCGGCCAGAAATTGATTTCTGTTCCAGAAGTTTTGTCATGCGCGCCCTTAATTTCTGGCAAGGCTTTGATGGTTTTGAAGAAGTGATTGAAAAACCAAATACTGATCACCCTTTTATTGTCAAATGCAATGCTATAGCTATGTTCCTCATGGAATCACTTGAAGTAGAGTGAGCTGGTGCTCGTACTCAGTGTTTTATACCATTTAAGGACAATTTTCTTGTGCACTTTGCTTAGACATAGTAATTTGTATTTCTAGCGAAATTGACCTTCCGTTTTTAACAATCTAGTGCTTCGCAATTGCATCTATGAATTGTGCATCATCAAGTTTCCTATGTAGTAACACATGATTTCCAGTATTTGGATTTATGAGAAGGATACCTACTGTTCCTTCTACATAGAACTACTTCATTATTATCATTATCATCTTTTGATCTAACATTATCATCATTACCTCTATTGTCATATTTTGTGCCATAACCATCAGCTACCAGAGCTCCTTGGTCCTTATTTATAACTTCAATCTTGTTTACCGAGTTGTGCATTTCTACTTAGTTGAAATTCCTTTACTTGTTCCCTTTGCATGCACAAGTTCCTCATCATTACTTGGGCAATTTGTGTATGCCAAAGATTCATCATCCTCATCGTTGGAGAGTGCAACTTCCCAACCTAACCCTCTCCAATCCATTCTTGATATGATAATCTTCTCATATTAATTAGGATAATATCGACATTTCTCCCAACATGTTCATACTCATCGCGAATAACAAACTCCTCAATGGAGCAAACGTCAATGGTTGCAATAGTATCACCTATGTCAATGTGGGAAAAAAAATGTCTCAAGACTAGAAGATACAAAGAGATGATAAGTTGAGCAATCGGTCCCATAACCACACCAAATTGAATAGGCAATAACTAATTTCATCAGTAAGTGGACAAAAATAACAATCTACCTCATGAAACACAATAAACCACTCACCTTTTCCTAGTTGTGACATTTCTCGCTCCAGTGCCGAGCCCAATGTTTTCCCGCAAAGCTATGTCCTATTTCCCCCCTCAGTCAACCTGGGGGGAGGGGGGAGAGAGAGAGAGATTCCAAATTAATTGTTGCGTTGTTGTTGTTATTGGACAAGTCCATTTTGGATTTAAATCTCTATAAAATTGCAACGTAGGTTATGTTATACAAATATAAAACAAATCTATGTAGGATTTATTATCAGAAATATGTCACTTGAGTTACTAAGGTTATACCGTGTGTTGTGTCCGTTTTAACATAAAAGAATTGCATGTTTCTCATAGTACGTTACTCCAATTTTCCTAACAAAAACATTTAAACATGATGAGTTTTCCATCAAGAAAACTTGCTTGACTGTCACTTGTCAATTGTGATAAGAGGGATCAGTCTTCTTTATTGAGGAGTGTCTCTTCATAGGCAAGATTGAAGATTCCTTGAAGAGAAAGCTCACTGGATTTCAACCATTTGAGTCGCGGCCCGTTCACTCAGGAGAGATGCGGATTTGGCCCGCTTAATCAGGTGAAGTGTAAATTTCACAATTGGACCCTCCTTCAGACTTAAGGCTTTTTACTAACACTGAAAAATATATACTGAATATTTAAATATTGAATTCTATGTGAAGAGCAATGGAGCTGGTGCTGTATGAAAAGACAGAGTGCAACTGCCCATAGGACCACAAGCAGTTTTTTTAGCATAGACTAACCAAGATCAGCCTTTTCCTTGGACAGAAGAACACAATTTGGCACGAGATAGACAGCTAAATGCTAAAACTTTCAAAAGGTAATCAAAGAAAAAAGGAACACTTAAGTGCCAACAGTAAGAATTTTTAGTCAAATAACTAACGTGCCTTTTTTCCAATGAAAATTTTAAATGATGTGGTATTTCTTTAAAAAAAAATTTATCCACATAGACAAGGCAAACAACGTCATGCCGTCCACGTAGACCATGCAAGACAATGCTAAACGACGTCATTTTGACACTTAAATATTCACTTTTAATCACAAGTGGCGCTTAAGTGATTGCTTATACCATAACTTGACACTTGAGTAATCTTTTTTTAACCACAACTAGCACTTAAGTGAACATAGAGGACGATGTTGTTTTAGACAAAGATTGCAACGTAGACGGGTTTTATTAATAAAATAACGCCACATCGGATTTTCGGTAAGCTCGCCAGAGTTGGTACTTAATTGTCCATTTTTTTTTTTAAAGTGACGACATATTGAAAAGATCTCATTCAGATACCATCAATAACGGTTTGATTCTCATCCAAAAAAGCGATCAAGGTAAGAGTGTACAAAGAAATCGGGAACCGCTTGGAATTGATTGGACTGCCCAAGAACCGATGGTTCTTGAAGGAATTGGTCCGGTTTCTAGTTCCAAATTATTAGCATTGGTGGGTATTGGTCTGGTTCCCGGTTTCCGGTATGGAACCGTCCGTCCGCTCACCTGGACCAAACTAGTAATATATAAAATATATATCTAATTTTTAATTTAAAAAATGAAAAATCCTAAATCCCCAGGCTTCTAACTAGTTTTTATTTTGGATTTTAGTATCACATGCCCGACTTCTGCGCATTTCGCGGAGTCAACTTCAACAGAACGATATGAGCTTCCATTGAATGATTGAAGATGACACCATGTTCGCGGGTAGCCTCCATCCTGCATCCGGCATTTGAGAACCCGATCATTTAGTGTGAACATGTTTAGTTTCGAAGTCTCCCTGAGTCCCCGCCTCACTTGATGGGTCGACCGATTGAATTGATTTATTCCGGACGAGGAAAGATAAAAAAATAAAAAAAATCACCTGTTCGATCTCATCCTAGGTAGGAGAAATCGAAGTCTGCCCTGGTCGGCAACATCATATATAATCCTATCATGTCGTTATTTTCGCCGCTATGTTGGGAATGATAATTACCCTGGAAAGATGGTATGTTCTTTACATTATCTGTTCCGGCTGTTCCTTCAAACGAAGCTTCAAAAAGTCAACAAATAGTGGGTTTTTTTTTTTTTTTTTTTTTTTTTTTTTTTTTTTTTTTTTTTTATGTCGAAACAAATCGTTGGGGTTGAAACGAGAACATCCAGCATGATTCAGTTCATACCTCGCTCTATATAGTATAAAGAATCACTGCATCTCTTAAAACTCAAATTTTCATGAACTCTCTCTCTCTCTCTCTCTCTCTCTCTCTCTCTCTCTCTATGGCCCTCTATTCGGAATCGAGGCGCTCTCTGCGCGTTTTCCTTCTCTTCCTGTCCTTCTACGCGCTGCTTCGATCGGGCAATTCCCTTTCCTTCAACATATCTCGCTTCGACCCGCAGGCCACAGACATGGTCTATGAAGGCGATGCGAGGCCGAAGGTCGGGACCATTGACTTCACTAGCCTCACTTACTCCTCCCATGTCGGTCGAGCATTTTACGCGGAGAAGCTGCAGCTCTGGGACTCCGCCTCTGGGAGGCTCACCGACTTCTCCACTCGCTTCTCCTTTGCCATCGACACGCTGAACCAGTCGCTGTATGGGGCTGGCTTGGCCTTCTTCCTTGCCCCAGTCGGGTTCCAAATCCCGGTCAATTCGATTGGCGGCTTCTTGGGCCTGTTCAACACCACGAACAGCGGTTCGTCGTCAAACCAAATCGTCACAGTCGAGTTCGACACCTTCGCCAATCCCGAATGGGACCCTTCTTATGAGCATGTTGGGATCAACGAAAACGCGATCGCCTCAGCCGTGACCACCCCTTGGAACGCCAGCTTCCACAGTGGCGACACCGCCGACGTGTGGATTGTGTACAACTCCACGACCAAGAACTTGAGCGTTTCTTGGAGCTACCGGACTACACCAAACCCGCATGAAAACACGAGTATTTCGTATCAGATTGATCTCACCGCTGTCTTGCCTCAGGAGGTGATGATCGGTTTCTCCGCTGCGACTGGCTATTACATTGAACGTCACCAACTTGGATCTTGGACCTTCAGTTCAAACCTCGGAGTCAAGGAAAAGCAAGGAAATGCAAAAGGGACCAAGTTAGTCGTTGGCTTAGCAGTTCCGCTAGGAGTCCTACTCTGCGGCATGGTGGCGATATCAGCAATCCTCTGGAGAAGGAAGAGGAGGAGCATGGGACCGGAGATGGCAATGACGTCCATAAACGAGGAGCTTGAGAGAGGCGCAGGGCCACGGAGGTTTGCGTATGCGGACCTTGCTTCTGCTACCAACAACTTCGCTGAGGAGAGGAAGCTGGGCCAGGGCGGGTTCGGGGCAGTCTACAGGGGATATCTGGTTGGCCTGGATGCCGCAGTCGCGGTGAAGCGGATATCGAGAGGTTCAAAACAAGGGAAAAGGAGTTCATCACCGAGGTGAAGGTGATCAGCAGCTTGAGGCATAGAAATTTGGTGCTACTCATAGGTTGGTGCCACGAGGCGAATGAATTCATGCTCGTCTACGAGTTCATGCCGAACGGTAGCCTCGACAGGCACCTCTTTGGCAAGAAGAGCCCTCTAAGCTGGGCTGCCCGGTACAAGATTTTGGTCGGGCTCGCCTCCGCGCTCCTCTACCTCCATGAGGAGTGGGAGCAGTGCGTGGTGCACCGGGACATCAAGTCGAGCAACGTGATGCTAGACTCGGGGTTCAACGTCAAGCTCGGAGACTTCGGGCTGGCCCGCCTCATGGACCACGAGCTTGGGCCACAGACGACTGGGTTAGCCGGCACGTTCGGATACATGGCCCCAGAGTATGTGAGCACAGGGCGAGCGAGCAAGGAGTCCGATGTGTACAGCTTCGGGGTGGTTGCACTCGAGATTGCTACGGGACGTAGGTCCACCGATCCGATGGAGCCATCGTCGCAGATGAGTCTGGTGGAGTGGGTGTGGGACCTCTATGGGAAAGGCCGGGTCGTTGAGGCCGTGGATGAGAGACTCCAAGCGCATTTTGATGGGCAACAAGTGGAGTGCTCGTTGGCCGTGGGCTTGTGGTGTGCTCATCCCGACCGGGGCTTGAGGCCCTCCATAAGGCAAGCGCTTCAGGTCCTCAATTTCGAGGCCACTGTGCCAGTTCTTCCTAATAAGATGCCGATCGCAGTGTACCACGTGCAGTCGCCACTGCCCGTCAGCTCCAGCCAGCCTCTCGTCACCAATAGTCTCCAAGAAGGTCGTTGAGCGTGGTTAATTTACTATTGGAAGGAGGGAATAAGAATTATGTTGCGTGCGTTCTTAGTTTTTCAAGCATTGGAAAAATGAAGTTTGTGTTATTCGTTTTTCTTATTTTGAACTAATTGGATCTAAGTAAATTATTGTTTGGTAACTCAATTCGATGTTGTAAACTCAAATGTTCCTATCTCTAGGTTACTTGTATTTGCTTGTTCCTGATTCTATATGTTTGGTTCGTTTTCGAAAGATGTGAATTGATGCCACAACTAATAACTTCTTAAAAGCGTCTCTTCATGGAAAGTCAGCGGATTTCATGATTAAGAAAATTAATGCAACTTTCTTGGGAAAATGACGCTATGAGTGCCAAAATTTTCGCATGGTGTTCTAATTTTTTTTTTCCATAGTGTTATATAATTTACCAATTGACTACTTGAATGCCACAACTCTTTAAAGTCCTTCACCACAAGTGTTATGTCACTTCGTTATTAGCATAAGTACATAAATATTTATAAGGATATATGGCTATGTAATATATCTTATTAGTTTGGCCCTTATGATCTTTCGAAGCTCGTTGAATTGACATGGCAAATTTGCATTATTGTAGTAGTACTTGTAATGGGTTGCTCTTTACAAATAACATCTTAGTGGAGTCCTGACGGCATTCGTGAGGGTACTCTTTGTTAGGATGCACGTATAAATGAATTGTGTTAGATAAATCTCACATTGAATAATTAATGTGGTGTAAAGCAGTTAATATGTCCTAGTTAACCCATAACTCATTAGCTTCAACTTTTGAGTAAAGATGGGTCTAATTAGATATATTGATAGGCTCAAACTTGACTCTCTTTTGGCTATATCCCCGGTTAAAGTATCGGACTTCCGTTGCGTACTTCCAACATTCTTAATGGACCAATTTTGTACCTTTATTGTACTTTATGAATAGAGGAATACATAGAGTTGAACATAACTCAGGTTCCCAACAAAACTTTTGTCTTGTGGTTCCGAAGATCGAACTACAGGAGAACTAGGAATAGGTTCATTATTTGTTTTTGTTGTTGGTCAAGTTAGAAATATCTTGTGATCTTATCACACAACTTAATCGGCTGAAGCATGCACCACAATATATAGGGTGTGCTTATGAGGGATCATCATACCGTCAGATGACTTTAGATAACAAGCTCAGGATTATAAGATATACATGCTCTAAAGACAGCAGAAGTAAATCGAAAATGAAAAAGAAAAGGGCCATTTGCACACCGTTTTAGATGTAGATGGATACTTGAATTACTATGCTTACCTAGATAGACAGATACATGTAGATGGATATAGGTGATTTTTGGAAATTTAGGGACAAAAATGAAGTTAAGGAATATAATGCAAAAGAAAGAAATAAGATTTTTTTTTTTTGTAAATTTCGATATATTTTGAACAAGAATACATGAGCCTATCTATAAACATTATTAGATAATTATCTAAAATAACATATCAATCAATATATAAGAGCCATCTCGAGAGATATGGAGAATCAACATAATTATCAAAATAATTATAATATAGGAAATTATTCTAGAGAATTCTCTAATTATTTTTAGCATCCTCTCAAACTCAAGATGACCCCCGTTTGGTTCAGGATTTCAAATCGGCTATGGGACTCTAAAGTTCCTTGGACTAATGCAAATAGCGTTTGATTCATTTTTTGCCCAACTTTGGGTAAATGCAATTGCATTTCCAAAGTGCTCTAAGGGCCTCTAGCCCAAGGTGGGTTTGGAGGTCCTTCAGAAAGCAGCATTCTCGGAATGTAAGTTTTGGCCCCGATCACTATTCATTCATTGTTCATCTTCTCCATGGTTTGCACGGAGGAGCTGAACGCGGCCTTGATGATTGCCGCCCTAAGGGTTGCATGACTTCAAGCATCGCCTAGGTCACGTGACCCAAGCAACTATTGGCCTAAGTCACACAACTTCTAGCCACCTACGATTGGCTAGCGGTTGTTTTGACCCGCCAACGACTAAGCTCTATCGAAAATTATTCGAAACTTTTTATTAAAAAAAATTAGCAAATGTTCTTTACAAAAATGTAGTTTTTATCAAACGGCATTTAAGCTAAAGTTGTTTCCCAATGTAAGTTAAAATTACAATTTATCAAACACTATTTGTATTTCGGAAAACTCATTTAATCCAAAGGTATTTGCATTTTCCCAAAGACATTTCTCCGAGCCGAACCAAATGGATCGAAGTCAGTTTGAAATCAAGCAAAACAATGTGACAAAAACTGGTTTCTTCATGAAATTAACACTTCATGGATCCAAGGTCGGGAGGCGCAAAAAGTTCCAAGTTGAGAAATATAGCACGGAAAAGAGAAATAAAATTTTCTATATATTTCAATATATTTTGAACAACAATACATGACTCTATTTATAGGCTTTATCAGATAGTTATCTAAGATAACATATCAATCAAGATATACACGTAATCTTAAAAGAAATGAGAAAACATTAGAATTATCAATATACATCTAACTTAGGAAATTGTCCTAGAGAAATATCTAATTATCTATAACAAATGAAATACCGAAATTACTTTGGTCCTTGATAGATTTTAGAGATGTTTTTACATCCTTTAGATGACGCAATCGCAAAAGAAATACATAATTCTGTGTTTGTGATCTAGCCCCTGACGCAGAATGGTGAAATATGAATTGATAACGAGGCCTAGTGCAGTCAATACACTCTTGTTAGGGTAGAGAAGATTCAGCGGTCAACGACCCTCTTCGATGATTGAAGTTAAAATACTTCACCCGAATTGACCGGTGGTGGAGCACGATGAACAGGAACGGGCATCTTCATTGGGAGATTCGGGACGTCAGCCTCGAATTTCAAAACTTGAATCGCTTGCTGTACGGACGGCCTCAAGGTCCAATCTGGATGAGCACACCACAGCTCCACATCATTAAGCACTCGACTTACTTCTTCTCGAAATCTGAGCTCATCCTTTCATCAACAACCTCTAGAAGCTTCCCGTCTCCGTAACGATCCCAAACCCACTCGCCTAGACTCATCTCCGACTCCGGATTTTTCGGATCCCTAGCTCTCCTTCCCGTGGACGTATGGACCTCTGGAGTGCCTTAACTTTGTACAAAGAGACACTTAAGTGCCATAACTTACGAAAGGTACACTCAAGTACCAAAATCGGAGTAAAAGAGATCACTTGAGTGCCAATCCAGCCAAAGTTTGGCCAAAACGTCGACGTGGCATTTTCCGGCGAAGCGAGCCCAAAATGACGCCGTTTTGCTCGCTAACGTGGCCAAATAATGCAAAAACGACGTCGTTTTGGGCTGACGTGGTAAAAAAAAAAATAAAAATTAATTAAATTAAATTAAATTTAAATTTAGTTAAAATATTTAAAATTAATAATTTTAAAATTAATTTTAGTTAAAATATTAAAAAATAATTATTTTAAAATTAGAAAAATTAGAAAATTTATAAAATTTTAAAACAATTTAAAAAAAAAAAAAAGGAAAGAGGGGGAGGCGGGCGAGGATCGCCCTCGGCCGCCGCCGCCGCCGGAAGGGCCGGCGACGACGGGGGAGGGCGGGCCGGGGTCGCCGGGCCCGGCCGAGTCGGCGACCCCGGGCGACCCAGGCGGCGGGGCTCGCGAGCCCTCGCCCGATCGGGCGAGGGTCGGCGGCCCGCCCGGCCGGGCTAGGGCCGCGCCCATCGGGGGTCGCCCCGGCGGGCGGCCCCTTGGCCCGGTCGGGCGAGGGCCGCCGACCCTCGTCGGATCTGGGGGAGGGCCGCGAGCCCTTGCCACGGCCGATCTGGGCGAGGGTTGCGGCCCTTGCCCAAATCCGGCGAGGGCTCGTGAGCCCTCGCCGCCGCCGGCCGGCTGGGGGGTCGCCGGCCCGGCTAGGGCTCGGCAACCCCGCCGACCCTCCCCCGCCGTTGCCGGCCCTTCCCGATGGCGGCGGGGGCGGCGGTGGCGGGCGAGGGCGATCCCTCGCCCGCCTCCCCCACTTTTCCTTTTTTTTTTTTTTTTTTTTTTTAATAATTTAATTTTTTTAATTTTTTTAAAATTTTAAATTATTATTTTTAAATATTTTAACTAAATTTAATTTTAAATTAAATTTAATTAATTTATATATATATTTTTTTTTTTTTTTTTACCACGTCGGCCCAAAACGACGCCGTTTTTTTGCATTATTTGGCCACGTCAGCGAGCAAAACGGCGTCGTTTTGGGCTCGTCTCGCCGGAAAAATGCCATGTCGGCGTTTTGGCTGGACTTTGGCCGGAGTGACACTTAAGTGATCCGTTTTTCTTCGAATGTGGCACTTAAGTATATCTTTCGTAAGTTATGGCACTTAAGTATCCCTTTGTGCAAAGTTATGGCACTTGAAGCATTCTTATCCCCCTTCCCGTGGCAATTTTTAGGGCGACGACTCCAACACTGTATCCATCTGATTCTTTGCTTGCCGAGTCAGTGGTTATGTACTCAGGTGCAAGGTACCCAAAAGTACAGGCTAAACCACTAGTCTGTGGACTGAGTTCGTGGTCCATTAGCCTTGCCAAACTGAAGTCACCCAATTTCACATTGAAATTAGAGTCTAGCATGACATTGCTAGATTTGATGTCCCTGTGTATTGCACATTGCTCCCACTCTTCATGCAAAAAGAAGATCGCCGACATTAAACCAATCGAGATTCTATACCTAATTGACCAATCGAGAGGACCCTTCTTTCCAAAGAGATGCGAGTCAAGGCTCCCGTTCAGCATATACTCATAAACGAGCAAGAGCTCGTGCCCATTGTGACACCAACCTTTGAGCTGCCCGAGGTTCCGGTGCCTTAAACTACTAATGATCTTCACCTCAGTGACAAATTCTCTTTTCCCTTGCTTGGAGCCTCTCGATATTCTCTTGACCGCGATTGTCATATCTAGGTTGAGTTAAAATCCCCGGTACACAGCTCCGAATCCTCCTTCACCGAGCTTTCCGTCATCCGAGAAGTTGTTGGTTGCTGAAGCAAGGTCCTGGTAGGAAAACCTCCTTGGTCCGGCTCGCCTCTCGAAGTCATCATTGATGGACGTCAGCATCGCTGTCTCTGGTATCTTCTCTGCGCTCTTTCGCTTCCTCATCATCTGTATGATTCCTATAGCTATAGCTACACCAGTAGCTACCATAATGCTCACCGGAATCGTCAAGCCAAGTCTCCAGCCAACCCATTTTGGATTACCACTATTCGGTCCCTCCACAGCTAAACTCGACTTATCCCAAGAAAAAAGGGTGTGTAATTCTGCGGTATAGCCGCTCGTGGCTGAAAATCCTATCACGGCCCATTCGGGAAGGAATGTCCTCAGATCGATCTGATAAGAGAGGCTTCTGTTCTTGTGGGTTTGGCGTGGTGTGGAAGCTCCACGACACACTTAAATAAATTCATCGTGGAAGCGTTATAATCGATCCATGCATCAATAGTATATGCACTATGATAAGTGACATTCCAAGGAGTGGTAACATTCGAAGTAATCGAGTTCTTGTTGATAACGACATGCTTTTAAGCAGGGTCCCATTTCGAGTTTGCGAAAGTGTCAAACTCGACGTGTATGATTTGATTCTAGGATGAGTCGCTGTTCGTGGTGTTGAACAGGCCTAGAAACCCCCCTACTGAATTGACGGGAATTTGAAATCTTACAGGAGCCATGAAAAATGCGAACCCCTCACCATATCGGCCAAGAGGCTTATTGCCAGTGTCAATGGTGAAGTGGAAGTGGATGGTGAATGATAAGTAATTTAAAGGTGAAACGTTCACAACTAACACAAGAAAGAGAAGAAAATAGATAAGTTTGTAGATTTATTTTACCTTAATAAAAAATAATTGCAAGACTCCCTATTTTTAGACTTGTTATATGACATTTACTCTTCCTAATAGATAAAGCCAGCACTCCAGATAAGATTTAGAAATTAACAAAACAATCACCTTAT
The DNA here is from genome assembly GCA_014182565.1 of Eucalyptus marginata. Taxonomy (NCBI): domain Eukaryota; kingdom Viridiplantae; phylum Streptophyta; class Magnoliopsida; order Myrtales; family Myrtaceae; genus Eucalyptus; species Eucalyptus marginata. Next base: position 23,972,231 of record CM024592.1, on the reverse strand, counting down.
CTGATCATGTCTCACTATATATCTAAAAACAATCACTATGTCTAGAAATATGAACAGACTCATTAAAAATAACGCTATAATTATGATTCTTCTTCAATGTGAATACCAAACAGTTATTGGCATTAATAAATTTGGTTTAATTTCTAACACTCTCCCTTAAACCAAATTTTCTTCCATCAATCATTCCAAGCAAGCTCTTGAACTTTCGAAAAGTATCGATTTTGAGAGGTTTGGTAAAAATGTCTACTACTTGATCTCCAATCTTCACATGTAACAATTCAACTTGATTCTCTTTAACTTGTTCTCGAATGAAATGATATCGAATATCGATATGTTTGCTTCATTCATGAAAAAATGGATTTTTCGCTAATAAGATAGCAAAAATATTATCTACAAAATCCTCAGTTGCTTTCTTCTACTCTGTATGAATATCTTTGAATAATCTTCTCAATCAAATTGCATGACAAACACATGAGGATACAGCTACATATTTAGCTTCACATGTCGATAGAGTAACATTGAGTTGCCTCTTTGATAATCACGTAAAAGCGGTGTCACACAAGAAAAATACAAAGCCTGTAGTGCTCTTTCGATCATTGATATCTCCACCATAATCACTATCCGAATAAGCTCTAAGTTAGAAGGATTCAGAGCGATAGTAGTGTAGGCCATGAGAAGTAGTACCTTTGATATATCAAAGTATCATCTTTACAACTTTAAGATGAGATGATTTCGGCTTCTTCACATATCGATTCATAAATCCAACACTATACATAATGTTCGATCTCGTGCATGTCAAGTATCTCAAACTGCCAATCAAGCTTCTACAATATGTTGAATCAACATCGACACCATCATCAAACTTCGAAAGTTTGGTTCCGCACTCCATTAGTGTATTGACCAGAGTACAATTTTTCATGTTGAATTTTTCAAGCATATTTTCTACATATCCATTTTGGGAATTAAAATTCCTCTCAGCACTTTGCTTCACTTTGAACCCAAGGAAATAATTCACGAGACCATTATCAATCATCTCAAATTCTTTCACCATCGATGCCTTAAAAGCATCAATCATTGCTGGATTATTTCCTATAAAAATAAGGTCATCGACATATAAATAGGCAATTAGAACATTACCTTTTTCTTGCTTCAAATAGAGTGCATGCTCATATGGACATTTAGAAAATCAATTCGCCTTGAAATATATATCGATTCCAAAATTCCTCGCTCTCAGTGCTTGTATAAGTCCATGTAGAGCTTTCTTCAACTTTAGCACTTTGTCTTCATGACTTTTCACAACAAACCCCTTCGATTATTCAATAAAAATCTCTTCTTCAAGGATGCCATTCAAAAATGCTGATTTGATATCTATTTGATAAATTTGTCAATCACTTTGAGCAATGATAGAAATAATCAATCTAATTGTTTCCATGCGGATGACAGGGGTAAAAACTTCATCATAGTCGATTCCAGCTTTTTGTTTGTACTCCTTCGCGACTAATCTAGCATTGTATCTTGTCATTTCTCCTTTCTTGTTTGTCTTGGCCTTGTACACTCATTTGACTCCAATCAATTTTGTGTCCTTTAAGCTCTCATTTTGATTCTTCTCAATGGCTTCAATTTCTTCATTCATAGCTTTTCTCCATTTTTCTTTTTTGGCCACATCATCATAAACAAGTGGTTCACAATCTGCAAGAAGATATACAAGGTGAACCTTGTCGATAGCTTCATAAATATTAGACAATCTCCTTGATCTTAGCACTAGCGGTTCATCGACACCATTTGAAGAGATTGGCGATGATGAACTTGAAGAAGATACTGGAGACTAATGTGTCGGATGATCCTTCAACTTCATTAGATCAGTATCACCACGAGCATTCACTTCATCTTTTGGGTTGTCGTCCCACGTGCCATCTTCATCGAACTTGACATCTCTACTTATATACACTTTCAAAGTGTTATGATCAAATGATTGATAGGCTTTGGATGAGGAATCTTACCCAAAAAGATGAGCTTTTTGCTCTTATCTTCCAGTTTCGATCTTTTTGGTCCAACACATGAGTATATGCAATACTTTTGAAAATTCTCAAACGTGAAACACTTGGTGTTTTCCCAATCCATACTCCTTGTGGAGTTATGCCTTCAAGTCCATATATGGGATATCTATTTTAAAGATAGACTGTACACAAAATAGCTTCAGCTCAAAGCTCCTTTGGCAAATTTTTGCTCTTCAACATGCTTCAAACCATGTCAAGAATGGTTCAATTTTTTCATATGTCATTTTGTTGATGAGAATACAGAGCCATCAAGAAATGTCGAATACTATGATCCTCACAGAATTTGTTAAATATGGCTAAGGTGAATTCTCCACCATGATCAGTCTTCATAGTTTTGATAAAATAGCTACTCTCCTTTTTAGTCAAGTTCTTGGATTGTTTGAACATATCAAACACTTTTATTTTTTTAATTCAAAAAATATACCCAAGTTTTCCGAGTAAAATCATCAATAAAAAAAAAAAAAAAAAAAAACAAAATAACGATGACTACCATATGAATGAGGAGTAATTGAGCCGCACACATTAGAATGAATCAATTCGAGAGGCTTCTTTGCTCAATAAATTGCTTCCTTCGGAAAGTTAGTTTTAGAATGCTTATCAATAACACACCCTTCACATAATTGATTGAGATGATCAATATGTGGTAAGCTACAAACCATCTTCTTGCGAGTAAGCAAATTGAATCCACCAAAATTGAGATAGCGGAATCTTAAATGCCACAACCATGAAGGATTATCCACGCACGCCTTCAGATATCGAAACATATCGTTCTTTATACTGGGAGTAAATATCTTGTTCTTCGACATCTTTACATTCGCAATCAGTTTGTTATTCCTATCTCTTAGTACAAGATTAAAATCTTTCATATGAACAGTATAGCCTTTCTCCAAAAGCTATTCCAAACTCAAAATATTGTTTCACATTTTCAGGATATAATAAACATGAGTAATAAATTGACGTGCACAATTCTTCAAGCGAATTAGAATTGTACCTTACCTTCAACAAGAATTTTGGAGTTATCACCGAAAGAGACTTTTTCTTTAATTGTCTCGTTTAACTCGGTAAACATCTCCTTTCTCCCGCACATGATTGCTTGCACCAATATCCAAATACCATGTACCAGTTTGACCTCCTTCATCTTCTTTGAACGCCAATATTAGAACCCGATCAGCATCATTCACTAAATTTGCCTTTTTCATATGCTCCGCTACTCTCCTTGTTCCAACAGTCAGAAGTATAATAGCCAAGTTTATTACAATGATAACATTGAATTTTAGATTCATCATATCACTGGCCTATCGAGTTCTTTCTTTTTCCACGAGCACCTCTTCGATACTAGTATCTACCATCACTTTGAGTAGCATCTCCTCTACTTCATCCACGACTTCTTCCTTGAAAATGACCTCGGCATCGATCACGATCATGATCTTGGTTTATCCCGCGAGTTTGTGCAGGTTCTCTTCTTTGTTCCTTCTCATCTCGGATGGTCAACCACGTTTGGAGAACTTCCTCCACTAGTTCAATCTTTTTTCTTTTGAACCTTTTTTCATAGGCTTGTAATGAACCCATAGGCTCATCAATCATCATGGCATCCAAGTCTTTGGATTCTTCAATTGCAACACTTCTTGTCTAATGACCGAAGTATTTTCTTGAACATGAACATTTAAAACGTCTTCTCCGTTTCTTTCCATCCAGTTAACAATTGCCAAAACTCTTGTAAAATAATCATCAATTGATTCAAATTCTTTCATATCAATTACCTCGAATTCGCCTCTTAAGGTTTGAAGGTGAATCTTTTGAACTTTCTATACTCCTTGATGTGTATTGTGAAGAATCTCCCATGCCTCCTTAGTAGTAGTCGCATTTGAGACATTTTCGAACATGGAATCATCTAAAACTTGATAGATGATTGATAGGGCATATTGATCTTTTGAACGAACCTTCTCCAAGGCATTCCTCTAGTTATGGTTCAAGGTAGCTTCCTCTGGCTCATCATAGCTAGTATTGACAAGTTCCCACACATCGTATGCGCCGAGTAGAGCTTTCATTTTAACAATCCAGTTACCATAATTTTCTTTGATAAGACAAGGGTATTAAAGAGGAAGCTAATTGTTTGTTGAAGCCATGATCAAAAACCGCAAAGCTCTGTCATTTGCTTCTCTTCGATGGAAGTTTTATTTTCCCAGAATGTATCCTAATTTTTGGCCTAATTCTTCTTCTGATGATCGATTCAACCTCTTATCAAAAAGATATACTTTGGTTCTATTTCATCTCTTCAACAAGTTTAGTAATGAGCATAACGGCCCTATTGTTCCAATGGAGAGAAGAACCTATGATTATCTTTTCAAGAAATTTCCAAACGAACAATCTCAACGAAATCTTTCAATTTCTTATTTTACTATGTTCAACTCTATGTATTCCTCTATCCGTAGAGTACATTGAATGTACAGAAATGGCTACCGCAGAGTTTCTCTTATTTGTATTAATAGCTACTCATACCACTTTAATGAAAGTAATTTGAAGGTGAAACACTCACAACTCACAAAAAAAAAAAAAAAAAGAGAGAGAGAGAGAAGAAGAAGATAGATAGGCTTGTAAATTTATTTCACCTTAATATGAAACAATTATAAGACTCCCCTATTTATAGACTTGTTACATGACATTCATTGTTCCTGATAGATAAAGCTAACATTCCAAATAAAATCTAGAAACTAATAAAACAATCATCTTATCTCATACGAACATACTCATTATAGATAATGACGAACAGACTCATTAAAGATAACGCTGCAATTATGACTCGAGTACGAATAGTTATCGGCACCAATGAATTTGGTTTAATTTCTAATAGTGAAATCGGAGAGTTTCCTCGAACCGGAGTCCCATAGCCAGACCTTCTTGATGTACGTGGCTCTGCCCACGTGGCAATAGTAGATCTGACTCGTAGTGTCGGCTCTACAGGCGGAGATCCAGGCGTTTATTTTAACTCTTCAGCATCTGCAACGCCAAGGGTTAACCCACGCCCGTCTCCTTATTGAATCTGACAACTTGATCTTGGTCGACACTCTCAATCGCCGGAGGAAGCCACCATGGGAGGACCAGTCTCTCCCACGAAGCTGCGGCACTGGCGAGTCGCTTCCTTGACCTATCCCTCGTTCATTGCAGACGACAGGCCAATGTGGCCGCTGACTGGGCTTCAAAGGCCCATACTCGGGATTCACATTTTAAAAGTTGGGCTGTGTTTCCACCTTTTCCTTTGATGGACATTATATATGCTGATGCCTTGGCAGCCGGTTGTACTAGACTTTCTTAATTAATCTAGTTTCTCTTTTCTGACCAAAAAAAAAAAAAAAAAAAAAAAAGTCGACGTTTCCAATTGTAGTAGGCTCCGCATCTCCCTCGTATAGTATGCTGAATTCAAGGCAAATCACAAAGTATGCAATAAGGGAAGGGAAGACGAGAGACAAAGTTGTAGAAATTGATAAAGACACTGTTGGACATAGAGTGACTAGAGAGACCTGAGATCGTGCAATTGACGTCGCTATAGATGGATATGTCGCTCAGATCAAGTAGCTTGATGTCTCAATCTTTTCTTATTTGTCATGTAGCTTAGGTTTCGGTGGTATTCGCACATATTTTAAAATGGATTGCGAACCTACTGAAGAATATTCGAGCATAAGTATATAAACAAGGACATGAAGCCAACCAACTCCGACTAATAAACCGCACCGTTGTTTGGAGGTGAATAGGAAATGTTTAACAATTGCAAATGACCCCTGGATTAGACTGCGGCGAAGAACCAATTCTTGCTAGGCTGTACTTCGATCGGTTGTGTGACAGAATGGTGGACGATTTCAATGGAAGAAATTTAATGACCGGCCAAAATTATTCAGGCATAAGTTACCTCAAATTTTTGTGGATAAGACATTGCAAAAGCCGAAGTAAGATTTTTATGTAAAAAGTTGAATTTATTGAGACTTTTTTTAATAGGAGATCCGAGTGGCGTCCTCGGAGGTGGGAAATTCGTCTACTTAAATTTATTAGTTTGATCTTTTTTTCTTTTGGCTTTAATCCTTTCATTTTAATCTTTTTTTGATGCGGTGCTTGTCTGGTGCCACATTAGCGCCACTTGGCCTTAGATAATATCAACAACGAAACATTATATTCATGTAGGATTTTAAGGCAATTTTGGACGGAACTATAATAAAATGTATATGTATCACATGAGTACAAGTATGGGATTTTTAGTGTCACAAAAAAAAAAAGAGTTTTAGGCAAATGCGTTACAATAAGCATAGTTCGAGATTTTTGTAGTTTTTTCTCTATTTAAAAGCACTTATTATAAGATTTATAGCTGCATTACTTATCAAACTCTCCATAAGATTCATAGTTGCATTACTTATAGTTTTCTTGTTCGTAGACAAAGCTGATTTGGAATTGTCTTTCATTCCAAGGCATAACCTATATCCATGCGGCTTATATTCGCTTGGAGTTTGCTCCCAGAAATATAGTCATCCCTACCCTTCACATCAATCCCATGAGCCCCTTATCCATTCTCATTCGATTACGGTTGTGACATCCCGATTTTTCCAATTTTATTTTTAGTAAATTGAGACGGGCATTTCATCTCGCACGCATATAGTTCCTTTCCTCAGTTGGCCACTCACGTGTGAAAACCGCTATCGGTGAAGCCTGGTAAGAGATTCTAATGCATCGACTCGAGAATTTGACCAGAAACGACCTTTCGACCGGCTAATCTGCAAGGGTCATTATGGCACGGTTAAAAATCGATTAGAAGCGGAGATAGGGTCGGCTCGACGATGAGCATGTGATCGGGTGTGGGTGATTCCACCGATCACACTATTCTTGTCGGGCGGACCGGGACCGACTTTTCGTCGATTGGGTCCTCGTGTCCGTATTTGAAACCTTGAGATTTCCACGACAACCGAGGGTCGCCAATGTGTCAAAGATGTACATTGTGGCTTGAGATTGATCAACCACAGGTCGAGTGCATAAAAATTTCTAAAAGTTACCTGATAGGTCAGGACGCGCTAATATCGTGCCAAAGTGAAATTAACCGTGAAATTGTGGCGAATTAAGAAATTGGAAGTCCTTGGGTGTCGCATACCTTATGAGGATCATGTATTAATTTTATGGTTTTTAATTGCCAATCGATGGAAGAGAATTGATTAGAATTGAAGAAATCAGTGCAGATTTTGTGCGACGAGAAAATGAAATTGGGCCCATTGACCAAGATTGTGGAGGGTTGAACTTAGTGGGGTATGACATCATGTGATGTCATAGGGGCTATTTTTGTGGGTTAAAGAAAAAGAGAAAAAAAAAAAAAAAAAAGCCCACCCCTTCTCTCTCCTCCCTCTTTCTTCTTTCTTCTTCTTCTTCTTCTTCTCCCCCGTAGGTTTCCTCCTCCATTGTCGTTCTACATTTTCTTCAAATCCAGCCAAGAGAAGCTTGGGAGGGGGGACCAGCCGCCGCCGGACCGCCTCCGCCGCCGCCGGACCGCCGTCGCCGCGTGCCCGCGCCCGCGCGCCGCGCGCCCGCGCCCGTGCGCCGCTCCGCCCGTGCGCTGCCCGCGCCGCCCAGCCCCTTCGCCGCCCCTTCGCTGCCGCCCGTCGCCGCCAGCCTGCCGCCGCCGCCGCTCCCCGCCGTCCCGCGCCGAGCCACCCTCTTCTTCCCCCTCCGTTCGGCCATGAACGGAGCTGAAATTTCAGCTTAGATCTGGAATTTCGGGCCTCTCTTTGGCCGGCTTCCCGGCTCTGGTTGCTCGGCCCGCCTTGAGGAAAGTCGATCCTCGCGTCGGCCCCGTCGTTTTGGCGTGCTCGGCTCGCTAATCCGGTGAGTTTAACTCACTAAACCTTGATTAGAGGGTTAATGATGCCCTAAGTGTGCTTAGCCTAAGTTAATTGTGTTTAGGTGATTAGTTTAGTTTATTTAAGTGTGATTTGGATTAAGAGATTTAATTAATATTAAGTGTGTTTAGTTTAAGGTTAAGTAGGTTTATTTAATATAAGCCTTGATGTGACTTAAATGGTTTTACTTTTGATTTATTTTTATGTTTCGAAATTCTGGAAAATAGAATAATATATTATATTCCGAAAATCATTAAAATATTATTATTATTTAAAAAAAAACTCAAAAAATTATTTTTGACCTTAATTGCTTAGAATTTCGTGCTGGTCGTTTCGCCGCGCATTTAAATTTGAATTTGATGAATGGATGTGATAAATTGAGTGTTGATTGTAATAAATAGGGTTTTTAGTCATAAAAACCTAAGTGTTGATTTTGATGCGAGAAATTTGATTGTTATGATTTACTATTGAAATTGGAGTATGTGATTGAATTGTGGAATGTCCGGAAGTCGAATGATTGTCGTGTGTTGGTTAATGAGGAACCGTCCCGAGTTGTTGAGCTAGACGTGCTTTTATATGGGATGCCCGCGCAATGGATGCCGGTCGCAAGAGAGGCCGGGCCGACGGACCGATCTTCCTTCGGGAATGCCGTCGACGTAGTGACGAAGCCACGCTCCATGGGGGGAGGCGATGCTCCTTCGGGAATGCCGTCGACGTAGTGACGAAGCCGCGCTCCATGGGGGGAGGCGATGCCTGACATGAGTGTCAGTAGATAGCTGAAATTTGCGAGTAGGCTATGCCCTTGTGTGGCGGTGAATAATTGGAATGCGTGTTGAGTGCGAATGTGATTTTATATGAAAGTGATGTCGTTCCAATTATTTAAACTCTTATTATTACCTGAGTTTGTGTGATATATATATTGTGCTAACCTGGGAAGGGATTAAGACGAGGTAAGTCGTGCTTGTGATGTGGCTAGCCACCCCAGGTGTATTTGCTTTCTAATAGGGGTTTAGGGGGTTGAACTTGCTGAGACATTGTCTCATCCCGGTTTGGGGAAAACAATTTCAAGTCCCTGGTGGATGGAGCGGCTAGATAGCTTTGGTTGGCTCCGAGGAGTTGCAGAGGTGAAGTCATAAGGATTGGAGAACTTGTCCGACTTGTAGGTCGTAGGACAGTTCCTTTTTAAGAGTCGGTCTTTTGTAGACTTTTGGCTGTAGCCCTTTGTTTGTAATTCTGTTGAATTATGAAAGTGTTATGTTGGGGTTTTGCTTCCTGCTTTTCTATCCCATATTTTATTGTCAGGGGTTTTATAATATGCTTCCGCATGCGCATTAAAGAATTGATTGGGTCGGCGACTTAACCTGGGAATGTCGCATTTGAATGACCATGGTAGGATGTTGGCGCGCTCGGGGTTCGGGGCGTGACAACGGTAGGGGAGTAAGTCAAAATAGAAAAACTCGCATTGGTTTTAAGGATAATTAGGCTCAAATTGATGACTTCCACCATGTCAATGTGACACTTTACTGTTGAGTTATATCCCTTCCTTTCTCTCATCAAGAAATAGAACTAACTAATTCGAAGATAGATGGTCGAGAAACTCAATGCCATGTCTATGGAATTGATCTTAATAGCCTATTAGCTTGGCCTTATAATCTTTTAAAGCTCAGTTGAATTGACACAGCGAATTTGCATATTAGAGTAATATTAATGGGTTTCTCTTTATAAATAACATCTTGCTTTTGCATTCACTCCCGTGAACAAAACCAGTGAAGGTGGGGCAGAATCAATGAGGGTACTCCTGATGGCCAATTCTGTACCTTCAGCATACTCTACAAATGGAGAAATACATAGAATTGAACGTAACTCGAGTCTCCCTACAAAAATTTTGTCTCGTGGTTTTGAAGGATCCGGCTACAGGAGAACTGGGAATAAGTTCACTAACTCTTTTTTCAAGTTAAAAATTTCTAGCGATCTCATCACACAACTTAATCGGCTGAAGCATGGATCACAATATATATGGTGTGCTTATGAGGATCAGCGCATTACATAACTAGACTTTAGATAACAAGCTCAAGAATATATGAGATAGAAACGCTCTAAAGACAGCAGCGAATATAGTATGTTGAAAATGTATAAAAAAAGAAGAAAAGAAATTAAAGCACTAACAGAAAAAAAAAAAATTAAATATAAAGAAAGGCCAATTGCACACCCTTTTAGACGTAGATGGAAACCTCAATTACTATGCTTATATACACAGACAAATACATGAAGATGGATATAAGTAGATTTTTTTTTATTTTTTATTTTTTTTTTGGAAATTTAGGGACCAAAACGAAAGACTGAAATTACTTTTGTCTTCAACTGATATTAGAGATGTTCCTATATCCTTCAGATGACGCAGTCGCACGAGAGGTACCTCCCAGAGGCATTATTTGCTTGTAATGTAGCCACTAACGCAACATGGTAAATTATGAATTGTAAATTGACAACGAGGCCTAGTGCAGGCAACATACACTTGTTAGGATAGTGAAGATACCACGAAGCCTGGTCAACGACCCTCTTCGATGATCGAAGTTAAAAGCGGTTCGCCGGAACTGACCGATGGTGTAGGCACACGATAGACAGGAACAGGCATCTTCACTGGCAGGTTAGGGACATCGGCCTCGAATTTCAAAACTTGAATCGCTTGCCGTATGGACGGCCTCAAAGTCCAATCTGGATGAGCACACCACAACCCCACCATTATTAAGCACTCGACTTGCGTCTCCTCCAAATCTGAGCCCATCCTTTCATCAACAGCCTCTGGAAGCTTCTTGTCTCCGAAAAGTGCCCACACCCACTCTACCAAACTCATCTCCGACTCTGGACTTTTCGGATCCCTAGCTCTCCTTCCCGTGGCGATTTCTAGGGCGACGACACCAAAGCTGTACACATCTGATTCTTTGCTTGCTCGGCCAGTGGTCATGTACTCAGGTGCAAGGTACCCAAACGTACCGGCTAAACCAGTAGTCTGTGGACCGAGTTCATGGTCCATCAGCCTTGCCAAACCAAAGTCACCCAGTTTCACATTGAAATTAGAGTCTAGCATGACATTGCTAGACTTGATGTCCCTGTGTATTACACACTGCTCCCACTCTTCATGCAAATAGAAGATCGCTGATGCTAAACCGATTGAGATTCTATACCTAATGGACCAATTGAGAGGACCCTTCTTTCCAAAGAGATGCGAGTCTAGGCTCCCATTCGGCATATACTCATAAACAAGCAAGAACTCGAGCCCTTCGTGACACCAACCTATGAGCTGCACGAGGTTCCGGTGCCTTAAACTGCTGATGACCTTCACCTCAGTGACAAACTCTCTTTTCCCTTGCTTGGAGCCTCTCGATATTCTCTTTACCGCGATCATCGTGTCTAGGTTGAGTAAATATCCCCGGTACACAGCCCCGAATCCTCCTTCACCAAGCTTTCTATCACTTGAGAAGTTGTTGGTTGCCGATGCAAGATCTTGGTATGAAAACCTCCTCGGTCCGGCGCGCCTCTCGAAGTCATCGTTGATGGACGTCAGCATCGCCGTCTCTGTTATCTTCTCCTTCTTCTTTCGCTTCCTCCTCATCCATATGATTCCCATAACTATTGCTGCACCAGAAGCTACCATAACGCTCAGCGGAATCGTCAACCCAAGTATAAGGCCAACCCTTTTTGAATTACCACTACTCGGTCCCTCCACAGCTAAACTTGATTTGAAATCCCACGAACCAAGTGTGTGTCGTTCCATGTAATAGCCACTTGCGGCCGAAAAACCAATTATGACCCATTCGGGAAGGACTGTCCTCAGATCGATCTGATACGAGAGGCTCGTGTTCTCCTGGGGGTTTGGCGTAGTCTGGAAGCTCCAAGACACACTCAAATTCATTGTGGAGGCATTATAATTGATCCATGCATCGATAGTATCTCCGCTATGATAAGTGACATTCCAAGGAGTGGTAACGGCTGAGGCAATTGACTTCGTGTTGATTCCAACATGCTCATAATTGGGGTCCCATTCCGGGTTCGCAAAAGAGTCAAACTCGACATGTATGATTTGATTTTTGGGACGAGTCGCTGTTCGTGGTGTTATACAGCCCCAGAAACCCGCCTATCGAATTAACGGGGATTTGAAATCCCACGGGAGCCATGAAAAACGCGAACCCCGCAGCGTAATGGCCATGAGGCTGGCCGTTCGTGTCGATGGTGAACTGGAAGTGGGTAGTGAAATCGGAGAGCTTCCCCGAACCGGAGTCCCATAACCGGACCTTCTCGTTGTATGTGGCTCGGCCCACATGGCAGAAATAGAGCTGACTCGTCATGTCGACTGCTCCAACCATAGGCTTCGCATCTCCCTCGTACAGGATATCATTCGCGGCAGGATCGAAGCGAGAGATGTTGAATTCGAGGCAAATGGCCGAGTGCACAAGAAGGAAAGAGGAGAGGAGGGAAAGAGGTGTTGAAACTGATGAAAACATTATTGGACATAGAGTGACCAGAGAGACCTGAGATTGTGCAATGGACGTTGCTATAGATGAAAATGTCGCTCAGATTAAATAGCTTGATGTCTTTATCATTTGTTAGTTGTCATGATGCCTAGGTTTCAATGACTCGGGCATATTCTATAACAGAGGGAAGATCTACAAAAGAAAAATCAAGAGCTTGAAATTATAAACAAAGACATGTAGACATCTGACTTCGATCAATCGCCAGCACCATTCTTTCGAGGTACATAGGAAATGCTTATCAATTGCGAGTGACTCGTTCAATTCACATATAAAGCCAGATTTGAAAGGTGCATGTACGATTAGATCGTGGAGAAGACCAATTCTCGTTAGGTCGCACTTGGGGCAAGTATGGGACAAAGACTGTTGGACGATTTCAACAGAAGAAATCTAAAGGCCTGTCCACAGCAATTAGGCTTTTTCGCTTAAATTAGTTCTCACTTATGGCTGCACGCTGGCAGAATCCATTATATATATATATATATATATAACTAGCTCTCAAAGGAATTCCAGAAATTGAGAATTAGAACTCGGTGCTTTGATAAAAAAAATGGACTGAAATGTAATGATTCTTATTTTATATAGATTAATAAGAAAAAAAAATCTTTTGAATTATCAAAGCAAGAACTTTGCGTAGGAGTTGAAGTCCCAAAAAGACAATTAAGAATTCCTTTTAATGGGAGATCGGACTGTGTTTCATTGGAGGCGGAAAATTCGCCTACTTGACTGTACCAATTTGCAAATTTTTTCGTAACCTCGTGGCTTGGTTTGGGGCCTCCCTCTCTGTCTGTGATCTACTGCCACCTTGTGATGGTTATCATCCGAAAGCAACGACGACCACCGTTCTCACTCATCTGATCAAACTTTTTTGATTTAGGATGTGTTTGTTTCACGAAAAACATAACGTTTTTGGAAAATGTTTTATGGGAAACCATTTTCCAGGAAAATGATTAGTTTTCCTTTGTTTGGTGATACGTGACTGAAAGTATTTTCTGGTATTTGAATCACATTTGTAAAATGATTGAATGACATTTGACCTAATAATTGATAATAGCGTGCCTCTTAATTCCAAATTAATTTGTTGAATCCATATTACTTAATAAACGGATTTTTCTCTATCAGTTTAGTAAATCTAGAATTTGAACTTGCAAAATGAAAAGGAAACCTTGAGTTCATACACATTTTTTTTTATTTTTTTATTTTTTTCTGAAAATGGACATGATTTCCGATTACAAGAGCAAGTCAAAACGATCTCATTAATCGTTTCAATACATTTGGCTCTCTTCATATGGATGCGCCTCTTGTGCGGCTCTCCGCAAGTTATCTTGAATTGCCCATGGACACCACGAAGGATGCTTCCAATTTTGCCGAGCAACTCAAGTTGATGAGTTTTGCCCTTGTTAAAGCCGCCAAGCAAGTTCATGTTTCTCAGGCACAATGTCCCATGCAGTACATGAGCTAAACATTTCATAGTTTAGTACTAATGTCTCTATATTCCCATGACACATTAGTATAAATTGTGCCACAAAAAACTACTTGGATAGCTACTACAAGAAGTAATCAAAGAACATTGTGCCACAAAAAGCGACTTGGATAGCTACTACAAGTTACCAAAGGTCCAATGTTCAGACAATATCAAGAACAAACATTCAAAGTCTGATGCTTAGCTACTTGAATAGCTACTACAAGTAACCAAAGAACAAGTCTAATGTTCAGACAGTATCAAGAAAAAACATTGAAAGTCAAATGCTTGTCAATACCGACTTTCTCTTCTATTTAAGAAATCTTCGAGCCATAACTTCTTCAGCTTAACACTCTTGACAATGAATGCTTTTGCTACTCTCTCCTTGTCCACTAGATAATCAAAGGCATGTGCAAGGGTAGCTTCATCAAAACCTTCAATCTCCATCACTTCTTTGTAGAGCTCAGCAACATCCAATTGATTTTAACTCATATTTTTTATTTTATTAGCAACCTCTCCAATTTGCTCTGAGAGCATTGCAAACCTATCATCCTTGTTAGTGACACGACTTCGCTTTCTATTAAATCTTGAAGGATCTTCTATTCCTTTCGTAGTATTGTCATTACCATCATCTAGTTCAGTTGAGAAGTCCGAATCGCCAAAAGAAGGTAAGTTGATGTCTCCAAATTGTTTTGCAAAGCATCTTGTGGCCATTTCTTTTCCAGCCACCAAAGCGAGCTCATTGTACATCTCGATTTTCTTGTTCAAGTACTTCTCATGGGTAGGATGTGCCTACGAAAAATCACAAAAACACAAGTATATAAGTAGGTAGATTTGCCATTTATGATTACAGTAACTTACAATTTGCTCGTCATCTATCTCTCTTAATTTTTTTTTTATATGTAAAGAGCATATGACGCATAAGCAAACAAAATTATTGCAGCCTCCAATTCCTACATATCTCAACATGCTGCATGTATAATAAATCTCTTGAATCAATGAATTTCTAGTTGCTTGAATATAACAAACTGTAGCATACCAAGGTACATAAACTTAACCCACAATTTTTGGATATCAAATGCTAAGAGTATTAAGTTATATAGAAATTTGAAAAGCACATTACCGTTATTTCTTCATCATAAACTTCCTTCCGAACAACTGTGATCATCTTCAAGTTATGGTCCCACTGAAATCCACTCTTAACCCGCAATTTTTGGATGGTAGCCCAATTATTTTTAATAGTTCTAAGATGATTGTCCACATGATCAGGTTCACATTCAGTCCCAAATTTCTCATTTATAGCTTGAGCAACTCAAACAAAGGAAGATGGTTTAAAGGTGGCTAAAGGTTTGTTCCCTTTGGAAGCCTCATTAGCTAGTATCTCTAAATACATACTCTCCATAGGTCCTGACCATCTGAAATGCTTGGACTTCCCTTCTTTAGTCTTGCCCATTGCTACATTATCAGACATATCCCAAACAAGAAATTGTGATAAACAAAGAATAACACAATAACATACATCATTTGACTACTGAGACAAGGAAACATCACAGTGATATAGAGTAGTAAATCAAGTTCACATTTACAAGAACTTCAATCACAAAGTATTCATGTCACATCAAAAAACATTAGACAATTTCTAAGAAGATACAAATACTAAACATTCATTCTATGCCTACTATAGTCATCCCACATTAAACGTGCAATACTATTTCTTTTTGCTGCCCACTCTCTATTTTCCTCCCTCTCCTCTCTTTGTGTTTGTTGATGTCTTCTTTCTTGACTTTGAGATTCGACTTCTGCATTTAGTTCTTGCATAAAGGGATCATAAGGGTCAACTCCCGTAATGAAGTTATGTAAAATACAACATGCTAAGACCACATCAACTTGAGTATCAAAAGACCAAAAGGGTTCGGCATCTAATACACGAAAACGCTGACTTTGAGATTCGACTTCTACATTTAGTTCTTGCATAAAGGGATCATAAGGGTCAACTCCCGTAATGAAGTTATGTAAAATACAACATGCTAAGACCACATCAACTTGAGTATCAAAAGACCAAAAGGGTTCGGCATCTAATACACGAAAACGCTTTTTTAGGACCCCAAATGCCCTTTCTACTACAGACCAATGATTGAACAATTCTTTCTCGTTCTCAAATGAGTGGTCACTAAACTCCCTCTTGTGATATCGAACTCCATGATATGGAGAAATTATTCCCAGTTGGATGCCATATCCAGCATCAGCAAGATAGTATTTACCTACCAATTTTATGTAAAGCTTCAACAACATGTTTCAAGAAAATAGGATATAAATTTTATAGAAAATATGGAATAGTCTATACCTTTAGGAATTTTCATTCCTCGAGGCCTTGAAAGTGCATTTGTAAGAATACGAGAGTCATGGGCCATGCCTTCCCAACCGGCCAACACATAAATGAATTTTAAATCATAAGTAACGGCTGCAAGAACATTTTGTGTTGTTTTCTCTTTTCGACCACGAAATTTTCCTTGAATTTCTGGGGGAATCGATGCACGGACATGGGTACCATCAAGAGCTCCAACACAATCCTAATGTACTCAAGTAAGTAAATGTAACAACATACTATCAAAATGAAGTTCGCGACATTTGTCGTATTACATACCTTAAAGTACAAATAAAATCTTCGACTCTTGGATATTGTCGGGTGTATAGTGCCATCAGGTGGTCTTATAACATGCTTGTATAATTTTAGAATTGCTTGTAAGACAATTCTAAAGTATCGATGAATGGTCTCAGTAGACCTATTGAACCTTTGACCCTATTACTCTCAACCTCACATTATGCCCTAAAATATGGCAAAAAACCAGCAATTGCTCTTTAATTGACACATTTACTATTTCGTGTAAAAAATTATTTGACCTAAGGACTCTACACAATTCAAAGAAAACTTGTGGTCTCATATATATTTGATTGACACAATTAGTATCTCCCGAATATAAAATGCGATTAATGAATAACTCTCTCTCAAAATCTCTTTCCCCCCATGGCGCTCTAGGTATTTGACTATTAAAAGCTTCATCCTCCATTACTAACATACCAACTGCCATTATTGACGTGGCTGCACCCATTATTGCTCCATTAACATCATTATTTCCATCTACAAGCAATAATAAGAATTTTCTAAGACTGTTATGACAAATGTTTTATCTTAAGGGTAAACTCAATAGCAAACATTAAATAAATAAATAAATAAATAAATAAATTGTTAAAAGGATTAAGAAGGCAAGTGCAGCAACATCAACAATAACATAATTAACTCTCGAAGGAACATGTAAACCAATCACTGACTTGCTTAGCAATAGAGGCACATTGATGGAATTTGCAAATTATGCTGCTCCACTTCCTGAGATATTCAAGACATATCCATTGCAGGAAGATGAGATTAAAACACCAATCTTATGTCACATAACTACTTAAATTTTAGTGCTATCAACAATGGACAAGTGACTACTCCAAGTGACCGCATTCACATTATCTCAAGCAAAGAAACAATTTAAACAAGGATAAGCAATCTCAATAGGCGTCAACCGCAAGAAAAAATAAACGTAGGTTACATAAATCTCAAGAACTAGAAGAAAATTTTTTCATACTACAAGTTTTGAAACATGCGTGCATGATGCACAAGATACTACTATTTTTGATTTCACAAGAAATATGCTAAGATATTCATAATCTATTAAACAGATTAAAAAATTAGCAAGTGAAAAATCCCCGAAAGATAAACCTTAGGGGTATGCCTCTAAGGGAACTTCATTAATAAAATCAGGCATGCCAAATGCAGATATTCCAGAAACAAGAGCATCCTGGCCATTGCAATCCTCACTTACTAGTATTTAGAACACAAGGGAATAAGATGTTAATGACATGAACTAAAACTAACGAGTGACACATGCTGTGAAGAAAGAATCTTTGTATCTTGCAAAACTTGCTTTATCAATGGTCCAAGTGTCACATAAGCATTTGTAGCATAAGCTATATGCTGATATTCTTCTTTCTAGACAATCAAAACAAGACTTAAAACTTACCAAGAGAGTTTGAACATTTGACTAGCAGGTGTATATATCAAGGAAGCTCTTCACAGGAAAAAAAAGAAAGGAACTCTAGAATGAGGAAATCACACAGGTGTAACATCTTATTTACAGTTCTAAAAAGATATAGGAAAAAATTAAAATCCAGTTATGTCTTCACCCATGTGAAAATTAACCACATAAAAAGACGGTTATTTGGCAAGAGTGATTAAGAATTTTTCTTGCATCCACCACAGACGTAGATTCAAGTACTCATTCTCATCCCAAACAAACTAACAATAATACAGCAAAAAAATCACAAAAATAATTAAAAAGGTTAGGAGAATCTAAGTTCTTATCAACACTCGATCCACTATCAACTGTATCACCAGTTGCTCTAATTACTCCTTCTTAGGATCAGAACCTGGAGAAGATACACAGTAGAAAAGATAACATGAAAGAAAATTAAAGCTGGAAGAAGGGACAATCACAAAAGGAAGTTACAAACTCCTAGAGTGGCATTATCAAGCAAGAAAAAACGGATCATTCAAAATAAATGGATAGCATCTCATAAGAGGAGATTTATCAGCATTAGAACAAAAGGAAAACCCATTTACAGAAACCTATTCGTTTGTAGTTGATTGCCGAAATTGTTTGATTGATACTAAATAACATTGTCTCTAGAAAAGACCCAGGACGAACTTTATTGGTTTGTCCCATGCAGATGTATTTTTATCTATAATAACTAAAATTTAACTCGATCCTTCAAGTATCTTTACAAATATCTTATGTCATTTATTAATTCAACATGAGTCTCCCTGCTGCAATCTATATAAGACCGCCACAAATTTAGAGACAATTGGGTACAAATAACATAGTCAGACTAATTTGCTTGGCATTTCACCAAACACTTGATGTGCATTCGATTAAACGGCACAAGGAAACAACAAGATAGTGAGAACCGCAACCCAATCGATACGAGATCATCAAGACTTAATTGAAAGTTACTAATATAATCTCAGGCGTGACTGATGTTCATGCTAACAACAACAAAGCTCTCGGTTTCTCTTCCACATGTGTAATGGAAGAATGTACTGAACTTCCACGCTTAATGAAAACTGAAAGCTCCAAGGCTCCAAGTTGTTGAAGGTTTGAAGGAATCTATTGGTTCAATAAACTTGAGTCCATTGATGGAGCACACGGATTCGAAGCTCAAGCACGCGAGAACATCGCAATCCGAAGAGCACTAGATGTGGCAAGGTAAGTGGCGGATTCCGGCACCGATCAATGGGGCAGAAGCTTATGGAATACACAGAGGATCGAGAGAGAGAGAGGCTTTGAGGGGCATTTCACTTCAATTGCTTGAAGAAGATGAACGGAAACGTGAATCAAACAACTGAAACGCAGAGAATCAACATTAACTCAACGATTTAAAGCATCGATCAAAAAAAATTTTGAGATTATTCTCAAATTGGAGAGGAGAGAGAACTTGGATCTATGTTGAGCATTGTTGAAGAAGAGCCAGACCTTGAAGGATGAAGAATAAGATTTGGACCTTCAATGGCGAAGAAGACTAGCGTCAATGAAGAAGAGCCAAAGAAGAAGGGCAAGCAAAAAAGCGAAGGGAGAGCAAACGGCATACCTCAGAAAAAGTGAAAGAACCTAGAATCGTGTTGAGCGTCATTGAAGAAGAACCAGACCTTCAATGATGAAGAAGAAGATCTGGACCTTCAATGGCGAAGAAGATGCGCGTCGTTTAAGAAGAGCCGAAGAAGAAAGATGAGCGAAAGAGCGAAGAGAGAGAGCGGCGTACCTCAGAAAAATCTAGAGAGGAAAAGTGAAAGGTCAAAGAGAAAAAGATGAAAAGGGAAAGTGCATTCACCTTCTAAGGCGGAGGAATTCGTTTTCCTAAAATAATACATAATATTTGTGTTGACCAAAAATATTTTTCCGTTGACCAAATCTTTTTTAGAGAACAAAACGGCTGAAAATCCGAAAAACACTTTCTGGTAAAATACTTTCAGTGAAACAAACACACCCTTAATGACCTATTGTTGTACTAATTTAATCTCATGTTAATCTAATGAATGCTACTTTATCATTTGATTCGTAAAAATGAACGAATTGACCTTTCAAACAAGGTGCAGGAAAGCAGTCAGGCCATAATTAAAGGCTCGAATAGGAAAGGAAGGGAAAATTATCAAATAAGAATCATAAACCTATAATACGAATACTAATTCAATCCTAATTTTTTTTTTTTAAATTTGCCAATTTAGTTTTAAATCTTTACTTTAAATTCCAATACAGTCATTTCTATCAATTTTCGCCGAACATCACCGACGTAGTGGTATGCCATGTAGGACGGCCAGCGATGGTTACACTACCACATTATCGATCTTTTGCGAAAATTGACCAAAATGATTACGTTAGAATTTCGCACGAATGTATAGAAATAAATTGACAAATTAAAAAGTTCAAAATTAAATTGGAATCTATACAATAAATTTAGAGAAAATTTCATATATGGACCTAAAGTGGAGGTGTTTTCTTAAAAGAGAACCCAAAGTGGACATTATATCAAATAAGGGTCTCAAGTGACCAATTAAGTCTCAAATAAGGGCCTAAACTCACTAGATGACAAAATCTTATTTATAGTGAGATGTATTATCGTCCATGGACTTTTTCTTTATTTATTCTCTCTTTCTTTTCGTTTTCTTTTCTTTCATTTTTCTCATGCCTCCTCCTTCGTTGTAGTCTCTCACCTACAAGCTTAAAGTTATACTCTATTGGTCGCCTTCTCTAGCTACGAAATCCTTAAATCCTCAAGATGCATCAAATCTCAGCTCACTCATGCTTGATCTAGGCTCAGATTTACCTCCATCTGATGACAACGGTTCTAAAGTTTCTCTCAAGAGTGGTGGTGAACAAGGTTGAGGGCTTGAATAGGACTTGTCATTGGTAGCAATGTGGTCTGAATTTGAAATTGATGAGGCAAAACCGTTGCCGAGGTTGAAGTAGTCGCCTAATTAAGTCAGTCAAATAAGATGATATGGCGACATGTGAATAATGTTGCTTCTGTTGTTGGTAAGCAGGACCAAAATCAGTGCAAAAATTGCAGTTGTTGGGTTGGTGCAAGGCGTGGAAATGTGAGTTTGGTGTGTTCTCGAGGTGAGAGAACATATGTCGCTAAAGGGATTGGTTTGGACAAGTTGGTGACTGCAAAGTCTCGGCAAAAGCAAAAAGGTATTGCCAAGAAGATTAACCAATTGATAATATTAGCTAGAGGCTTAAGAGGAGTTATGTTAAGGATTTAATGTAGGCTGTCTACCTAGAGGAATTTTGGAAAGAGTCACTTAATTTGAGCAATATTCCTTGTATGATTATTGAGTGCTTCAAAGCTCAAAGTTCAAAGTTCAAAGGTCAAAGTTCAATCCTATTGTGATGATAGAAGGACAAACAATTGCATAAACTTGGCGCTGAAGAAAATTTTTCACATAAGATGATAAGAGAATATTCAAGAAGTTACAATCTTGCATTGTCTCAATGAGATGTACAACTCATTCCGACATTCAAGAGGATTATCTCAACAACCTAAAAACACATGGTAGAAGTTTGTGTAGTTGAACTCAATTCAACACAATGTTGATTCATTCCCATATTAGTTGTGCGGCTGAATTTGTAATCTATGAAAAAGAAATCACAGCACAACATATATGGATTTTTCATTCCACTAATAGCAAAAACTTGTGATGGTTGATGATGAAAATCACATGAGAATATGATCTAAGTTGTGTCAAATTTGTAGCACCATCGCAACAACTGCAAAGCATTTGATACTGACGCAAATGATATGCACTCTACTAAATCACCGCACCTGATTCGACGTGATGTTGGAGGACTTGTATGACTGCAACATTTATGCTCAAATTTACAGGTCAAGATAAATCAAGATCTAGATGACACTAAAGCAATTTTATTAAGAGCAACTGTTTCAAATAAACTGAAGATGCAGAGGCCAACCCTAAGGTGCTCAAACTTTGTCAACAAATTCAACACTACCAATTTGCTCATAGTACTTTTGCTTCATAACATGTTCACAAACACTCCTAATTCACGCAATATCATGCCCTTTTATTCTTGAAGCTCCACAATGAACTCATTCCTCATCCTAAACCGCAGCTTCTAAGCTTCTTGCTTAAACTTCTTGTTCTACAGCTCGTGGTAGTCATAAACCTCTTTATCAGCTTTAGCAAGGGCCTTTTTTGCTCAACACCTTCTTGACATCATAGCAATTTGATATAATGCAGCCCTCACATCAAAAAGAAAGAAGTTTCTAATTATCCATTGTTAAAACAAAATAAACCCATTCAGGTATTTCATCGAACATCTTTGGGCACGTGGTGTGCCTCTAAGAAAGACAATCAAATCAAACTGAAACTTGTAATGGTTGTCGGGATAAAAGAATCATATTGTAAGCTTGTCACTTCTGGCTTTGTGAGATCTTTTATGAACGATTTTGAGGAATGTAACTTAAAATATTCAACGAGCTAGGTTATGCTGTAATGGCTTACGTTGAAGAAAAGCTAGTCCTAGTCATGAGACAAGATGGCAAAGAGAGAGTGGGGCTGATGAGTAATTATAATGTGGAAGAGGGAGGTGTGGATGACCAGCTAGTCCTCATCCTGGTCCTAGTAATTCATTGAGCTCGCAGGTAGGGGCAATTAAAGCGTGAGGAAGATGAAGAACAAGAAGAAAAGAAAGAGAGAAAGAAGAAAGAAAAATAAAATTAAAGAAAAAATTTTACTTGGATGAAAATGCCCCGGCAAGAGATAAGATTTGGCCACCCGGTAAAATTAGGTCCTTATTTGAGACTAGATCGGTCATTTCAGACCCTTATTTAAGAGAACGTCAACTTTGGGCCATCTTTTAAGAAAACACCTTCATTTTGGGCCCTTATTTGAAATTTTCCCATAAATTGACTGATTGGGTAATTTTCTAGAAAATAAAGGCTACTAAATTTGACAACCGCTTATTATTAGATCCAGATATCACAAACTAAAGGGATAAATTGGTTGAAATGTAACTAACTATAGATTGCAAACTCTTTCTCTGCAAGTGTAGTTATTAACACTTTTATAAACTGTAAACTCTGGATCTTCTTCAAAATTGTGTGAATGTAATTGCAAGAGTGACCCCCGAAAAAAAAAATGCAATAACAAAAGAAAGAGAGATGGATAATATCAAAATAGAGATTTATAGCGATTCCCTTCTCCTTTCACCTACTCCCCTCTTTCTGCTTTGGATAGAACTTGTTTATTTTACAGTTCACCTACCGTAAGATTGGTTCCTCTATTGTTGCCGCACAGTAGAATCAGGACACGTGGATGAATATCATCATTTTTCCACGTCGTTGCATTTAGAGTGAGTTCATATTGCATGGAACATAGTTTTCATTAAACAAGCAAAAACCCAAAAATATTTGGTTGAAATTTTGTGTTAATTAAAAATTATGTCTAGGTTGAATGTGTTTTTCTAATTAACCTTGTGATGCTTACGTTGCTTTAAGGTAAGTAATTCCACCCTCTCCTTGCAATTTAATGCTTTGATTTTCGAGTGTTAGATAACGATTGTGCACTCGCATGATTGCCTCACATGTTAGTAGATTCGTGTAAAATCAATTCAAGCTACTTGACAAGCATTTTCTCGAAATGAACAAGTTTAGGAACTGAAAGAGCATTAGTTAATTAATTAGTGTAACCAAGTCCCTGACCATAGATTCTCTAGTTCCATAGGAAGTGAGGTATATTTCCATAGCTCACTTAAATTCTAACAGACCCTAATAAGCTAGTGGTGACTCTTCATTAGAAAATTTTTATAGCGTCAATTTGAACCTAGAATTGAAAAAATAACGTTGCGCGAGATATAAGCTTAGAAAAGCCCGTGCCTAAATGAGGACTGTAGGCCCACCTTTTAGGCGATACCCCTAAACCGTTGTCTTTTCCCCTCCGAACTAAAAATGTAGGTCACAATAATCAAAAAAAAATTTTCCGACCACTTGAATTTCATTACTCCTAAAAAAATGGTCACCTGAGTAACATAATTTTTAATTGATCACTTACGTACTATAATTTTTTAAAACGTTCACCCAAAGTGCCGAAAATCCAATGTGGCATGCCCCCTGTGGTGAACATTTTAAAAATGTTAGGGCACTTAAATAATTGATTAAAGCTATAGAAACTTAAGTAAATGGAAAAACAGTTACATCACATCTCACTTAAGTGAACATCGTACATAAGTTATGACATTTGAGTTATTGAAAAACATTGTTATGGCGCTTAAATAAGCGACATACGAAAGTTATGGCCTTTGTATTGTCATTTTTCCATTATTTTAATTTTTAATTAATCAAGAAAACCCAAAATTAGCTTAATGTCTCATTTAGGTCATGTCTAGTTGATTGTTGCATCATGGAATTTATTATGTAAGTCACTTAGTGATTTAAATTATGCTTGCATTAGTCATGTCCGCGTAGCTTTTGTAGGAACAATTTCGAATTTATGATGATACGTAAAACTAGGAAAAGCTAAAAGATTAGGTTGCATATAGCAGTCTTTCATCACAACGATTATTAACTCCGAGATCGATAGTCTATGCATAATCATACATACCTTAGGCATCTAATTTGGGTAATGCATAGATTATAGGATTGAATCTTTACCTTTTTGATTCATAGTTCATAGGGGTCGCGCCTTGGGGCTTTATAGCAAAGCTTTGTTTGAGTTGCTCAACATGATCCAGGTTCTTCAAGTCTTCTGGCAATTTATTTATTGCTCCATAATTTTTTGTTTATTGCATCATGCATGATCACCTTTTATATGTTAGTGACTTTATATTTTAATGAAAATTGCATGGAATATTTTGTTTCAATAAAAGAGCAAATATCTCATAAATTTGTGGTTTGCAAAAATAAGACGGACTCCCTTACCTTACTCAGGCTTCTAACCGACCCTTACCTTACTCGGGTTTCTAACCGACCCATAATTAGTTAGTGGGAACTACTAAATTAAATTTTGAATACATAATTGATTGAGAAAACCAAGTTGCCACCAGTATGGATTCAGAGGGCTTGTGTGGGCGAAGTTGCCACCCCCACAAGAGGAACCATTTGCGCCCGCTTTGCAATCCGCCCGCTTTCCTTGGCGGTTCACGTCGACAGGTTTGGAATAGCTTCCTCAACTTCTTTCCTTTGAAGTCGCCTTCCTCTTTGCCCCAAATCCTTAGTTTAGGGTTAGGCTTTGAAGAACACCTCTGATTTAGACCCAATTCGTTAATTTAGGGTAAATATCGTGTTAAACGACATTTTTTAGGTGCAATTATGCTTACTTCACTTTGCCGGCAAGCCACATCGGAGCTTTCCAGCCACATAAATTCGTGATGGCTATGAAATGATTTTTTTTTTCCCAAAAGTGTTACCAAGTGAGTGATCAAAAGTTTTGGTACTAAAGTGAGTATCGTACAAAAATTATGATACTTCATCCTTCTTTCATAAATGCGAAATAGGTAGTCTTTGTTTCGTATTTAAGTCTTTAATTATGGCCCGGCTACTTTCCTAGACATTTTTTGAAAGGTGAATTCATTCATCTTCATGAATCACATAAAATAAGTAGTGGTCATTATACTGACAAGCCAAGAGATAAATTAGTTCAGCAAGAGCTCATTACATCACTTAAGTTTCTTAACATTGTCTGATTTCTGAAGAAACTATTAAATAACTTAATTTTTAGGTTTTGTTTGGCAGTCCCAATTTGAGCTAGATAGGATAACAAATTATTATAGTTGGTGTTTGGTGACGATCTCCAAACCATATAAATCTAGATAGAATGCCAGATATCTTATCTAATATGGGGGTGAAATAAACTCTAATTGGATCAAAATTGAGAAAAATAAATTAAGAATTTCTACTTTCTTGTGGCAATAGAGTGAGAGAGTGAAAAATTCAAAAAGTTTTGGCACTCACTTGATAAAAAAAAAAAAAAAAAGTTAAAGCTTTTAAATGAGTAA
Organism: Eucalyptus marginata; assembly: GCA_014182565.1. Classification (NCBI taxonomy): domain Eukaryota; kingdom Viridiplantae; phylum Streptophyta; class Magnoliopsida; order Myrtales; family Myrtaceae; genus Eucalyptus; species Eucalyptus marginata. Next base: position 23,946,206 of record CM024592.1, on the reverse strand, counting down.
CGGAAGTATGTTGTGGTACTTGGAGTCCTTTTCCTAGGAAAATTGCATTAATTTTCTTAATAATGAAATCTAATGACTTGACCTATAAAATAAAAAGAAATCCAATGACAGTTTCCTATGGATGAACGGACACTTTTAAACAGTTACTAGCCGCGGCATCAATTCACATCTTTCAAAACTAACTAAACATCTGGAATTCAGTACAAGTGAATACTAGTAACCCAGAGATAGGACCAGTTGAGTTTTCAACGTCGAATTGAATTGCCACGCAAGAATTCACTTAGATTCAATTTACTTAAAAATAAGAAAAACGTTTACGACAAACTTCATTGCTCCGAAGCTTGTGAAAAATTAAGAGCACTTGCAACATGATTCTTATTCAATCCTTCCAATAGTAAATTAACCACACTCAAGCTCAACGACCCTCTCGGAGGCTATCGGCGAGAGGCTCGCTGGAGGTGACGGACGGCGGCAACTGCACAGGGTGCACTGCAGGTGACATCTTATAAGGAAGAATCGGCACCAGAATCTCAAAATTAAGGGCCTGAAGCGCTTGCCCAATGGAGGGCCTCAAGCCCGTATCGGGATGAGCACACCACAAGCCCACGACCAACAACCGCTCCACTTGTTTCTCATCAAAATCCACTTTGAGTCTCTCATCCACAGCCTTGCGTACGCATGATAAAATTTATACTTCTCTATTTCTTTATTTCTCTGTTCCCTGAAACAGGTTTAGAATAGAAATCCATTTAATAACGCAATTTGATTTTTCTATTTCTGGAACAGATTTCTATTCCAAAAATAGATTTGAAAAAGAAATTATAAGCTAAAATTTTTAACTTCTCAATTTTTGAAATAGAAATCGATTTCTGTTCTAGAAATTTTGTCATGCGCACCCATAGAGGTCCCACACCCACTCCACCAAATTCATCTGCAACGATTGCTCCATTGGATCAACGGACCTCTGTCCCGTAGCAATCTCGAGCGCAACCACCCCAAAGCTATACACATAGGACTGCTTGCTCATTCGCCCTGTGCTCATGTACTCCAGGGCCAAGTATCCGAACTTGCATGCTAGCCCAGTCGTCTGGGGCTCAAGCTTGTGGTCCATGGGGCGGGCCAGCCCTAAGTCTCTAAGCTTGACTTTGAACCTCGAGTCTAGCATCACGTTGCTCCACTTGATGCGCCAGTGCACCACGCACTGCTCCCACTCCCGGTGGAGATAGGAGAGCGCAGAGGCGAGCCCAACCGAAATCTTGTATCATGCAGCCTAACTTAGAGGCCTCCTCTTATCGAAGAGGTGCGTGTCGAGGCTACCATTCGGAATGAACTTGTAGCCAAGCAAAAACTCATTCACCTTGTGGCACCAACATATAAGTTGCACTAAATTTCTGTGCCCCAAGCTGCTGATCATCTTCAACTCCGTGATGAACTCCTCGTTCCCTTGTTTCAAACCTCTTGATATCTGCTTCACCGTGACTGCCGCGTCTAGGCCAACCAGATATCCCCTGTAGACCGCCCTGCACCCACCTTCACCCATCTTCCTCTCCTTGGCAAAGTTGTTGGTAGCAGAAACGAGGTCTGCATACGTAAACCTCCATGGCCCTTCCCTCATGAACTTTGCCATCTCCAATCCCTCGCTCCTCCTCTTCCTCCTCCGGAGAATTGCTGATATCACCACCATGCTGCAGAATAGGACTCCTAACGGAACTATTAAGAGTGCACATGACAAAATTTTTATTTCTCGATTTCTCTTTTTCTCTGTTCCCCGGAACATGTTTGGAACAAAAATCCATTTGGTAACGCAATTTGATTTCTCTATTTCTAAAACAGATTTCTATTCCAAAAATAGAGAAATCGAAGAAATCAGAAGCTGAAATTTTAACTTCTCAGTTTCTGAAAAAGAAATCAGAAGCTGAAATCAAACCATATAAAAGAACCTTGCGCTTTCTTGCTAACTTAATTCACTCATAACCATAACTTCACAAATTATTGCTAATTTTGTTTTACTTATTTTGCTCGTGTTTTTTTTTTTTCATTTTTTTTCAATTTTTTTTTATGACTTCCTCTTTAGGATGAAAGGCAATCGAATGGGTCCCCAATTTTCAAAAACGACCAAAGTTCTTAAATGCTTAATTAAAAACAATGGGGTTCTTTCCTCCTAGAAAGGGCATGCGCATGGCCAGATGATTAAAAAGTTCTTACGCAATAGATGAATAAAAAACATGCCTAGAAATTTAACCTTGTTTCTTTACAGATTCAAAAATCTTGCAAAATCAAAATAATTAGATTGTTACACAATCTTGAATTTTAATTTGAAGGCAAGAGATTCAAGAGAATCTCTCTCTTTGCTATGCAAGGGCCATTAAAGGTTCATTGAGCAACAATAAAGAAATTAGGGATGAGCAACTAGACTGATTCAATTCGAGAATCAAAATAAACCGACCTTCCCTCAATTGGTTCCTAACCATAAACGTTACTTCAAGGTAGAATTCTCATATATTCATTTACACCATCAATTTTATTTTATTGATAATCTTGTATAATACTAGTCTTTGATAAAATGACAGGGTTGTATAGGCACCATTGATGACACTCATATTCATGCTTCTATAGTACTTGTCTGAACCTACGCAGGATGAGCTTGCAAATGATTCATTGACCGAGGAGGAAAACCAAATAAATACGCTTAGGAAAACCATTGCCAATAAAATGGCAAGGGATAATAATATGCCGGAATTTCCATGGAATTGTATTTTCAACTTTTGTAATGTATTAGTATTATTTCGACTATTATTTTGTATTTGAGGATTTCCTATGTTGTTTTAATATTATTTCAACTATTATTTTGTATTTGAGGATTTCCTATGTTGTTATCTAATCAATTTCTATTCCTAGAAATAGAAATTTTATTCTGTTATCAAACGGATTGCCCGAAATAGAAATTTTGAGTCGTTATCAAACGAGTTTCTTTGCTCAGAAACTTGTCCGGGGAATAGAAATTGAGAAATCAATTTCTGGAATAGAAATTTTGTCATGCGCGCCCTAAGCCAACAACTAACTTGGTCCTTTTGGCATTTCGTTGCTTTTCCTTGACTTCGAGGTTCAAACTGAAGGACCAAGATTTAAGTTGGTGACGTTAGTGTAATGGGCAATTACAGCTGAGAAACCGATCATCACCTCCTCGAGCAAGACAGCAGTAAGATCAATCTGATATGAAATACTTGTCTTTTCGTTCCGGTTCCACATAATCCGGTAGCTCCAAGAAATGCTCTGGTTCTTGGTTGTGGAGTTGCACACAATCCACATGTCAGCAGTGTCGCCGCTGTGGAAGTTGGCGTTCCAAAGTGTGGTCAACACCAAGGCGATTGAGTTTTCGTTTATCCCGACATGCTCATACGGAGGGTCCCATTTGGGATTGGCGAAGGTATCGAACTCAACCCCAATGATTTGGTTTGAGGACAAGTTGTTGTAGGTGGTGTTGAAGAGGCCTAAGAAGCCACCAGCCGAATTGACCGGGATTTGGAATCCGACCGGGGTGAGGAAGAAGGCCAAGCCAGACCCGTACTCCGATTGATTCTGCATGTCGATAATGAAGGAGAAGAGAGTGGAGAAGTCAGTGAGCCTCCTTGAGGTGGACTCCTAGAGCCGCAGCTTCTCTGAGTAAAATACTCGGCTGACATGCCACGAGGAAGTGTGGCTAGTGAACTCAATGGTCCCGACGTGCGGCCTCGCATTGCCTTCATAGACCATGTCTACGGCCTACGGGTCGAAGCAAGATATGTTAAAGGAAAAGGAATTGCCCTTTCGAAGCAGCACAGAGAAGGACAGGAAGAGAAGGAAACGCGCATCGAGCGTTTTGACTCCAAATAAAGGGCCATAGAGAGAATTTCCCGGCGGGATCAAAGCAAAGAATGCTGAATTCAAGGCAAACGGACAGAGTGTACAAGAAAGAAAGAGAAGAGGTGGGACAAAGCTATTGAGATTGAGGAAGATATTATTGGACATATATATTTTTTTTTTTTTTTTTTTCGAAAAGGCAGTTGGTATTCATTAAAACGTGAGATTACAACCTGAAGATAAAGCATCAGCATAAACTAGATCAAGCAAAATGTACAGGGGAAATAGACTCCAGTTCTGGGCCGAAGCGTAGAGATGGGCCTTCGCAGCCCAGTCAATAGCTAGGTTTGCTTCTCGTCGGCAGTGGAGCATTGTTAGGTTAGGAAACTTGGAAATCAAAAGAAAGCTTCATCGAGCACGGATCGAAGCTCCCATGGCGGCGATCGCGGACCCTTCATGATTTTGACAAGATGAAGACAGTCGATTCGACTTCCAACTTTGCGTCGTGGAGGCATTGGCTGAGTAGATGTCTAAGTGAAAAGATAAGAGCTTGACACTCTATTTCAAGAGCGGAATGCGCAGGGACTCGACTTGAGTAAAGATCAGTAAGTCTCCCTTTATAATCTCTGCAAATACCGGCGATGGAACCTTCGGTGCTACCCAGCTGAAAGCTTGCATCGATATTACATTTTAGGGTACCCATGTTAGGAGGACGCCGGAGGTGGTCCGAATCGATAGATTGAAAAGTAGATCTTAACTGAGATGCAGGAGAGTAGATCTGGTGTGATTTCATTTTAGCCATAGCACTCCATACTGCGAGGGATCGATCCGGCTTCCGATTGCGAAAGATAAAATCATTCCGCATCCGCCAGATCTGCCAAAGGGTGTTCGCAACAAGATCTAAACCAGGTAAGTGTCGAGGTAAGTCCAACCTTTCTGTGAGCCAAGAATCGAAGCGATTGCTGGTGAGTGACGACATCGGTATATTGACCTGAGGGTCAGACCAAATAGCACGAGTCCATGGACAATGGAAAAAGATATGTTCTAATTATTCAGGAACTTGTTGTTGACATAGATTGCATAAAGGGTTGGAGATGATATGACGTTGGAATAGATTCGCCCCGGATGCTAGGGCATTGTGGCAGGCTGACCATAGGAAAGTCTTTATTTTTGGTTCCGTCTTCAGTGCCCAAATTCTTTTCCATAATATCGTAGCGCCATGTATAGATGTTGATGCTCTGTTACATTGATGATCATTTACTGACTGCATGACAGCATGATAGTTGCTACGTACAGTATGTTGTCCATCTATTGTAGCTGACCAAATAAGTTTATCATCCAAATAAAGAGGTCTTACCGGGATAGTGAGGATTTCAGTAGTAATATGATCTCTGAAGAACCGTTGGATCAGAGTTTGGTTCCAGTTGTGGTGGATGGGATCAATAAGGTCTGCCACCAGAACAGGTTCTTCTCTAGCTTTAGGTCCATGGAGAACACCCATTGGTAACCACCGATTTCCTCGGATTCTGATGTTGTCACCATTCCCCACTAACCAGCGAACATGAGGTAGAATAGCCTCCTTGCCCATAAGCATGCTCTGCCATCCCCAGGATGGTCGAGTTCCCCTAACAGCAGATAGGAAATCCGTCGAGTGAAAGTATAAACCTTTAAATAATTTACTCCACAAAGAGTGAGGTTGCTGTAGCAAACGCCAAGCCTGTTTTCTAAGCATCGCTCTATTAAATGCACTTAGGTCACAAAACCCATTCCTCCATTTTCTTTTCTGTCTTTTAGAATCTCCCATCTTAACCAGTGGATATCGACTCTGTTCTGATCATTTCTCCACCAAAATCTAGAAATTCATGATTCAATAGTTTTGCAAATAGAAAGAGGCAACTTAAAAATAGACATGGCATAATGTGGAATGGACTGAACAACAGATTTGATGAGAATCTCCTTACCCCCCTTAGAAATAAATTTCTCTTTCCATCCCTCCAATTTGGCATTAACTCTTGCAAGTATCCATGAAAACATCTCATTTTTAGAGCGGCCCCAATCGGAAGGTATGCCTAAGTATTTACCACAGCCTTGTAGGATAGGCATCCTAAGTTCCCGAGACATATTTTGTTGAAGAGCTAGGGGGCAATTTTTACTGAAAATCATGCCTAATTTGTTGCAGTTAACAAGCTGTCCAGTAGCCGAACAATATAGGTTCAAAATGTTTGCTAGGTTCTAACTCTCTTGAATACTACCAGTTAGGAAAAAGATTGCATCACCCACAAAAAAGAGATGGGATAAGTTAGGACACCATCTATTTAACCGGATACCTCTAATGTGTCCTATTCTGACAGTTTGTGTAATAAGAGTCGATAAAACATTGGCCAACAGGATAAAAATATATGGCGATAAAGGGTCACCCTAGCGTAGACCCCAAGATGGGTAAAAGTAAGGCAATTGCTCCCCGTTAAACTTCACACTAAAAGCTACTGTGGTGATACACTGCATAATCCAGCTAACCCATCTTGGATGGAAACCTAATTTAAGGAGATAATCATTAAGGAAATCCCATTCAACTCTATCGTATACCTTCGTCATGTTTGTTTTTAGGATTGCATTAAATCTACAAGTCCTCTTTCTTGATCTAAAGTGATGAAGAACTTCTTGAACAATGAGAATATTATCCCGAATCTGCCTACCCTTCACAAAAGCTGATTGTTCATTAGAAATCAGGATATTCAACCAAGGTTTGAGTCGGTTGGCAAGTACCTTTGAAATTATTTTGTAAGCGAAGTTGTAGAGACTGATGGGACAATATTGCTCGAGCTTCTTAGGTTGAGTTGTCTTGGGGATCAGCGTTATAGTAGTCTGATTTAGACCCATAGGCATTACCCCTGACGTCAGAAAATTCTGTACTAGAAGGAATATATTGTCTTTAACAACTTCCCAATGTTGATGACAAAATAAACCGTTCAATCCATCAGGGCCAAGGGCTTTTATAGTTCCCATCTGAAAAGTTGCTTGCCGAACCTCTTCCATTGTAAGTGAGGCAGTCAACTGGTCATTCATATCACGGGTTACCACCTGGTTACATTTATCTAGTAAAGGTTCATAATGTCTAACACTAGTAGTTGTATATAAGCGCGAAAAGAAGGTGGTCGCCATATCTTGAAGAGTAGGTGAATCCCGAATTCACTGGTTATCATTATTTAGCAACATAGTAATTCGATTGTGCTGCCTTCATTAGATTGTAGATGCATGGAAAAAACGAGTATTTTTGTCGCCACATTTCAGCCATAGAATTTTGGAGCGTAAAGCCCAATATTGTTCTTCTTGTCTCCAACTCTGACATATTTCCTCTTTTAGTTTGGATGCCTCTGCCCTGTCATAATGGAAATGAGGCTGATTCACCAGATTCTGTAGCTGGTTTTGTAAGATAAGCACATTTTTGTGCCCATTCGAGAATTTTTTTCGGCTCCATACTTTCAGAGCTTCTGTAACCCGACTCACTTTGGAGAGAAAACTAGGATGTGGCCTAGCAATGGAGTTCCAAGCCCGAGAAATAACTTCATGGCATTCCTCATCTTCATTCCAATAACTCTCAAACAGAAAGGGTTTCCTGGTTCGAGAATGGCATGCTGAAGTCTGAATTAATATAGGGCTGTGGTCAGACCCCACCGTTAGAAATGCATACACCTCTGCCCCTGGAAACAAAAATCTCCATTTCATAGTGCATACCACTCGATTCAATTTTTCCTTAACAAGCTCCTCCCCCTGCCTATTATTCATCCAAGTATACTTACAGCCATGACTCTCTAATTCAGTAAAATCACAGTCATTGAGGACAGCTCGGAAAGACATCATTCTAGACTGATTAGCATGTCGTTTCCCCATCTTTTCCCATGGATAAAGAATCTCATTAAAATCCCCAGCACAAAGCCAAGGTAGATCGTTAGTAGCATGTATCTGACGAAGGTCATCCCATAGAAGAAGACGCTGCTAGTAATTAGTTGGTGCATGAATAAAAGTGATACTAAGAAGTCTGCCTCCATTCCCCTCTTTACAATTGATATGAAACAGGTGTGGTGTGGAGCGAAGTACGTCTAAATAAACCAGATCATTCCAAAACAAAGCTAGTCCACCAACAAAACCAACTAGATTCAAAATATAAGAGTTGTAAAACTTTTAAATAACGCTGAATGTGTTGAAGCCTTACTTCAGGTTGTTTGGTTTCCATTAAGAATACCACATCGGGCTTTTCTTTGGCCGTCATAGCCTTTAGTTCTTGAACTGTCAAGGGATTGCCCAAACCCTGACAATTCCAACATAGCAGCTTCATTTGTTTGTGGGTGGCTGTTTGGGGCCAGCCACCAAAGCCCAAATTCCGGCTTCATCAGATGTAACGATAGGAGTTTCCATTAAGTTGGAGTCATCAGGTTTTGCTTCATACGAGTTGTATCTTCATTGTTTCTTGGTCGAATTGAATGCGTGTTTCAACTTGGTAGATTACCCTTTCTTTGTGAGCTGGATATCCATAGGTGCAGTCTAAATTGCTTTCAACTTTGTGTCTGCAGATATTAGTGCTGTATGGAGAAGGGGTTTGTGCGTGACCAAGTGCTGATGGAGGTGCTGGTCAGATACTTTTGCTGGTTCTGAGATCGAGTGCTAATGGAGGTGCTGGTGAGATACACCTACTAGTTCCTTGGATCGGTTAGCTGAACTGGATGTATTGACTATTGGAATCACTGGTGGTGGGGGCAGTAATGGAACGGTGGCAATCTGTGATGGTGGAGTTTCAAGTACGCCTTCTTTTGTTTGGTCAGAATTGTCTAGGGGTGCATAAAAGATGTGCCAGTAGGGGCTGTTTTCCTTAACTTCTGCATGGAGCCACTGACCATATGCCATCTTCTCTCTACCCTCATGTTTGGCCTCATTATAGGGAATGTCCTTACAATACAACGCATAATGGCCAAGCTTGCCACAGGAGTAGCAGAAGTGCGGTAGGCGTTCGTAGCGAAAATCCAGCCAAAGAGGTTTACCATCAATCCTTATCAGCTTCCTTGTTTTAAGAGGCTCATGTAAGTTTACTTCAACTCTGACTCGACCTACTCGAGACGAACCTCTATCCATCGAGTCGACTTTTACTTCCATTACACGACCCATGTGTTGTACCGCCCTTATAAGCATACGCTCAGAATACCATTCTAACGGCAGTCCGACAACCTATACCCAAAAGGCACAAGTAGAAAAGTCGTAACAATGTAAAGGTGTGTTCGGCAGCCATGGTTTAAAGATAACTAAATGGCCCGAGAAGAGCCAAGGGCCCCCTTCAAGAATTCGCTGCTTGTCGGCTTGAGATTGAAATTTGGTGACATATAGACCTGCCTCACACTATGAAATATCAACCATTTCAATCCACCAAGCTTTTTTCAATGCGTTTTTGAAGGCCGGAAGGTTAATGGATGGATTGGAGAGGATTTTTCCAATGATAGTTAACCTGCATTCCTCTAATGTTTCAGGCGAAGGCTCATCATCCCAGTCGTCGATGATTTGTTCAATGGTGAGGCGACCCAATCTAGAGCAAAGAGCTGCAAGACGCCCAGAATCGGCATGGCTTCCCGAAGCCATTTAGGATGTAACAAAAGGTAGTAAAACAGATACTTGCTACCCACAGGAAACACAAGAAAGTGCTGAATTCCCTAAATCCGATAACTCATCCACAGAAAGAAGCCCAAATGATGATATATAAGGTGACTAGCAACCCTCGACTAACAACTTTCCACATTTTCCTTACGGATAATGAGAAATGGGGTGCATGCAGAACTACCCAGGGAGAATCGGCCGTGCAACCCACAGGAGAAACGCTAGGCGAGTGCGCAAATCCCCAATTCAGATCATTCTTGAACAAAATGAAGCCAATACGCCGAGATACCCCTCGAGTAACATCGTGTCCACAATTACCAGAATAGAGAAATGAGCAATTGAGGCCATACAGAACTAACTAGGAAGAAACGCCGAAGACCAGAAAGTTGGAGACGAACAACAGCAGGCGATGGGGAGAAAGGCGAAAAGGAATAGACCAAATCGCAATCGAAGGTGGAGGATATTGGAGATGAAAGGTAGAATTTGGGTGTAAAAGAACTACCAGAAGGTAGAGAGAAAACTCGACATAACGAGGAGAAGTTATTGGACATAGATTGAATATCAAAATGTCGCTCAGATCGGATAGCTTAATGTCTCCGCCATTTGTTATTTGTCATGAAAATATAAACTAAGACATGTAGCTATCTGCCTTGGATCAATCACCGGCAACAATGTTTCCACGTCAATAGGAAATGATTTAACAATTTCGGATGCCCCTTGAGTTCCCACATAAATTCAGGTTTGACGAGTGCATCTACGATTAGACGGAGGGAAAAGGCCAATCAACTATGTGACAAAGAATGGTTGATGATTTCAATGGAAGAAAATCTAATTTGATAGGCATTGTCATGTGAATCATAGGGACTTGCCAAATTTATTTAGGTTTTATGGATCAAACGGCAGAAAATGGATTCCTGGAAGCTTTCTGCATAAGACATTGCAAAAGCAATTTGTAGGATATTAAATACATCGTTCTAAGGCTATATTTGGTTGTCCGGATTTCTAACTGAGATATGACTTAATGGAATAGGATATAAAATTCAAGAATTTTACTATATTATATCCACTATTTTGGTGATTGCAAATCGAATATGTTCCTGTCATATCATGTACATTGTTTGGTATAAATGGTATATTAGTAAAAATGAACAAAAAAATTTACAAACGGAAATAGTAAAAATCTCTCATGACACTTTTGCCTTATCTTTAATTCTATTTTCCTCTCTTTTTTAGTTAATTTCTTAGTTATTTCTTTCTTCTCCTTCCATCATTCTCTAATAAAATTTTATTAAATAGTAAACTATACTCACATTCCAAAATACTGGAAAACCTAAAATATGTAAATTTATATTTATGTATTGAATTTATATTATAAAATAGAATTAAATTCAAATTTATAAATAAAAATAAGATAAAATTAAATAACTAAATTGTTATTTTTTATTTTGAATTTCCTATATTAGAATTCAAATATTATTTATATATTGAAATATAATTTAATTCTGTTAATTTTGTTAATTTAAGAAATTTGTTATTCGATTAAAAAAATTCCTTAATATGGATGCTAGAAATTCTATCTATTTTTATCTCATCTCCCCCAATGGGAAATGAAAGGGAATATGATTTGTAATAATAAAGGATATTTGAATCTTTGTTTGGACAAGTTCGCACATGTAGCGCAAACTAACAGAATCCAAAAAAAAAAAAAAAGTCAACAACCTCTCAAAGGAATTCTGGAGATGGGAATTTAAAAACCCATTACATTGATAGAAAAATGGATAAAAAATGGAATGATTCTAATATCGATTCATAATAACTAAATAAATAAATAGATAAACCCTCTTACTTTTGAGTTGCCGAAGCGAAAACTGTATACAAGAGTTGAAGAATCAAAGAGAGAAGTAAGATTTTTCTTTAATAGAAGATCAAAGTGGTCTCATTGGAGGCGGAAAATCTGCCGCCTTGATACTAGCAATTACCAAATTCTTCTTAAGTTAGGTAAAAGAAAGAAATTGGATAGCGGAGAGAATATTGAATGGTAAGACACCACCACCTCTCTCTCTCTCTCTCCATACAGATCAATAGCTCCTTTCGAGTCGTAACTTATTCAACCAGTTATACCCCTATGCTGGAAATTCAGTAAAGATCCATCCATTTTGAACTCGTTGACACATATTTCTGCTAAACTTTGCTCCAAACTTGTTTCAACTCATTATATAAAAAGTTAGGCAATTCATGTACTACTTTTTTGAATAAGGACTCATCCCTAGTGACGTTATCTCCTCGGAATAAATAGGAGACGGATAAAGCAATTTTTTGGGGGGAGTAAGAGACTAAGTGGATTTATTAAGGAGACAGTCAAATTTATCTTACATTTATCGCATGAGAACTTGACACCTCATCAGTATATCCATTGGTGGGTCCATATTTATTCGCCATGTCCTTTTCTATTTTCCACATTTTCCCCTTTGGCACTTTTTCATTTCGCCCCTTATAACTCTATGTACTTTTCTATTTTCCACATTTTTCCCCTTATATAGAAGTATTTGATTTCACTTTCTATGCAAATTTCTATATTTCATTGCACTACATGAAAATTTTAAAATTTTATGGCACTTTGGTGACAAGTAGTACTAGAGAGAGAGATGGTTAATATGCTCGGAGTTGACACCCAAATTTTGTCGATACGTTTAAGTATCTATTTTTTGCAAAAATATAAAAATACATGAAAAAAAAGAAAAAAAAAAAAAAGAGATAGCAAGAGTTTAATTGAATTGAAAAAGTAGAGTGGGCTAGTGCTGTCCACCCCACTTGTCTAAGCTTTCGGCTCACCCCTTTGACCTATTTCCCCATTTCCCTTCCTCTCTTTCGGCCCATTTTTATTTAATTCTTTAAGCTCACAACTTGAGCGGAAGAAGACAAGAAAGGAGCCCAAGCCTTGTCTCCCATCTCTTGCACAAGCTCACGCCTATGAGCTATGAAGCACGAACACGTTCTAGGAGCTCCAGTGTCGTGTTGGACACCCCAACACGTACTAATTTGACATATTTTAGTGTCTCTATGCTCTAAACTAAATTTTTAGGTAGTTCACAGCTAAAAGGCAGTTCCTTGAAGGCTTGAATAGAGATTCGCCTAGTGTAGGATAGCATATTTGCTATAACTAAACTGGTTGTTCCACCACACGGTCAACATGTATCGAAAAATCCGACAGACAGTCAACTCTTTTCGACAAGCTCCTACATGCGTGTCTGGAATTGCGAGAGGCATGGTGGTTTCTAGAGTGGGTCTGCAAGTGCAAAGGGAGAAAGAATTGTTAAAGAATGAGACGTAGGGTGGAGGCAAGGGCGAGGGAGCAGAGGCGAGGCCATGAGTGACAGCGAGGCCACAACTACAAGGAGTGCTAGAGGAAGAGTAAAGACCGAGGTGACGTAGAGGATCGCGATTGCAATGCCACGATGGAGGGTTGGAGGTGAGGCTGTAGCTGCGAAGAAGGGAGGGCTATAGACAAGGTAGCAAGCGATTGCAATGAGGCTATCTAAAGAGAGTAGAGATCAAGAGGAAGAGGATCATGTGAGGAGAAGGAGGAGGAGGTCACGGTTAGGGTTTTAGCGAGAATAGTAGATTAAAAAAAAAAAATGGGAATTCTGATGGGACTTGGTGTGATTTTTTTTTCGTTTTTGAAGAAAAAAATTAAAAATGGGGATTGTGATGGAACTTTACGTGATTTTTTTTCCTTTTTGGAAGGAGGGGGTGGGGGATGACTTCAAATTTCAAGAAATGAAATGATAGGTGATGGGGAAAGAAACTAGGGGCGGAAGGGCGGTTGGGGTGGTGTGGGGGAGAAAAACAAGGGAAATGACAGGTGATAGAAGGAAAGAAACGAGGGAAAGAAACCCGGGGTGGGGGGTTGGAGTGGGGTGGGGAGAGAGAAACGAGGAAGGGAAATAATTTTTGGGGGGGGGGAGGGAATGAGGGAGGGAAATAATTTTTGGGTGGCGAGGCTTTTTTGTCAGAAAAATAAATAAGCGGGCCTAAAAAGTGATTTGAAAAAATAAAAATACTGAATGTTAAATAATGATAAATTTTGGTCATTATAAAAGATTATAGATTTATTTATTTAAATAAGTTGATTCTAATATTTTGTTAATCACTAGTTTCAATGATAATTTTTGTTAAAGTTCAAAACATGTTCCTAGATATGGGTACGCATTAATTATGAATATATCTTTCGAATTTTCTATGAATAGATTTATTAATATTATTAGTATAAGTTCATTATAAGCTCTTTTTATTATTTATTTATTTTTGAATTTGAATCAAATTAATTAAAATAAAAATATTTATTTAATATATAACGCGTCTGTCTGTTGGAATTTTTATTTTTGAAAAATAACTTATCAGCGTGTTGTGTCGTGCTTGTATATGCATGTCCATGTCAAGTGTCGGTGAGTGGAGAGAGAAGGGGGAGGGGGAAAACGTTTGGCCGCGACATAGAGGAGTGAGAGGAAAGAAACAGCAAGTGACGCGACCGTGCTCGACCTAAGGCAGAAGAGGAGAAACCGAGAAAGGGGGAGAGGCCGAGCAAGGAGGTGGTCGGCCATAGGAGAAGGGGCTCGAGCTCTGCAGAAAAAGGAGGACGTTGGCTCAAGAAAAAGGAAAAAAAAACAAAAAATCTATTTTCCGTGAGGGGGGTCGAAGTTCGCCGAAGGAGAGGGGATTCAACGATTTTGGGGGAAATTGGTTCTTGGGCTCGCTGGTTTTTGGTAGACAGAGAGAACCGACAGGGGCTGGAGGGGCTGGTTTTCGAGAGGGAGGCGAGAAGCTTGACGGGAGTGAAGAAGAATGAGAGATAAATCCGCGGATGGAGGAGAAAAGAGACAGAAAGAGAGTAGTGAAGCGTTGAGCTTGAGCGAAACCCGCCTGGGTTCTTTCAAACACCATCTCTGTTGGCGGTCGAACGACAAGTTCCGATGGACGTAAAGGGCCGCCGGAGGAAAAGGAGAGCCCCGGCCGTCCTGTCAAGCTTCTTTGCTGAAGATGAAGCCATTTCCGATCGGTCGTCCTCATCTAGCCGGAAGAACACCTCGTAACGTGGTCGGACATCGTTGCTGACCGTGGCTGAACGGAGGTGCTTGTGCCGTAGATTCGATCCCTAGGCTGTAAGGAAAGTTCTCCGTCGTCCGTCAAAGCTTTGCCGGTGACCGTACGACACCAAAAGCTCCACCACGAATCAGGTAGGGATTCGTTCTCAAACCTCATTTTTTCGGTCCTACCCGACCCTGGTTTTTTTGCTGGGTTTTCATGCAACTTTCTCAAAAATAGTCGGTCGTCACCGAGTCTACACCGTCATTGAACGTCCATTCCCTTCATTAGAGACCTCCCCCTCGCCAGAAAATCCATCGGTTCGAGGCCGCACTAGTTACGCTATTCTACCCCATTTTTATGTATTCATGCTTGTTTGTTCGTTGGATTGTTGGTTTTAAAATTTCGTTTTGATATGGATTTTTGTGAGATTTTGTGGCCGCCGGAGTAGGCAGCCGGCAGTAGTCAACGCCTGTCGAAATAGACGACCAGCAGGTGGTCGTGTTTCTTTGGCAGCGAAGGACGGCGGCCGGTGGCCGGAGGGGTGTAGCGTCGGGACTTATGGTTCTGGGAAAAACGAGTTGCAGGCGTTCATGTTCGGCAAAGAAGGCCAAAGGAAGTAGACGATTGGAGGGGGAAAGGACAAAATAAAGAAAAGCCAAAAGAGAAAAGGAAAGAAAAATAGAAATGTTTTTAAAGAACTAAAAAAATTGATTTTTTTTTTAATCCGACTGGGTCGGATCTGAATTTGGGTCCGGTCAATGGTTCGGATCGGGTAAACGGCCCGAATTCGTTCCCCCAGTATAATAATGATAATAAATTTTAAAAATTTTATTGAAAATCGAAAAATACTAAAAAATTAAATTGATAAAAATCTTAGGAAATAATAAAAAATTTAGAAAATTTGAAAATCAATGAAAAATTAGAAATCTGAGAAAATCATAAAAAAAAAAATTAGAAAATTTGGAAAACATTTAAAATTTGAAAAAAAATAATAGAAAATTCATAAAATTTTTAGAAAATTCAGAAAAAAAAATCCAGAAAATCCAGAAAATAATTAAGAAATTAGAAAAATCATTAAAAATTGATAAAATTCTAAAAAAATTAGAATATTTTAGAAAATTGGAAAACTCTTTTTAAAAATATTAAAACCCAGAATTTGGATAAGCTTTTAGGGTTTTACAATATGGTTCTTTGTCTTGAATTGCTTTTTCTTTTTAGGGAGAATATTAGGATACTGGTGTGCTTTCCTTTATGATTGTTTTTGGTTGCGCTTTTCAATATCTTGAATGTTATTTCCTACTCTAGAATGGTTAGGACAAGACCTAGAATTCTTTGATAGGTTGTCATGACGTTAGTTAGCACACAACCAAGTAGGTACTAAAAAGATGTTAGTCTTAAGGGTAACGTAATGAAGTCCTTAAGTCTAGAATCTCTAGTTGCGTAAATAGTAAAATTTCCTCCCGCATCTTACTTGGTTTCTAGCCGACCGAAAAGGTTAGTGATGACTCTTTAGTCAAAATTTACATATGCTTAATTGATTAAAATTTTGAACACCCGATATTGCAAGAGATATGGACTTGAGAGAGCCCGAGTCAATGCAAGGCCATCTGCCCAAAGTTAACAATACTCCTAAACCTAACAAGCTCCCTTCTCGTGAGAGGGGTTAGGTCGCAACACTCGGTTTATTTAGTATTTAGAGGGTTATGCAATCTATCACCTCTAAAATATTATGCTTTAGCCATTTGCGAGTTGGAAAAAAGCCTCAACCAATGGTGATGATGATGATAGTTATATCGTATATCTGATATTTAAAATATTCTCATATATAAGATATTTAGTGCTGTTGCAATCATCGCTATAACTTTGCACTTTTTAGCAGCGATTATAGAACACTTTACCAGCATATGGTAGCCATTATGCAAATCGCTACTAACTTCTGTAGTGGGGATTAGAATCGCCACTAAAACACTAAATAATCGCTGTCAAAAATGAAATATTTTTGTATTGAATGAGCCTTTCTCTCCAAACCCTTCATTTGGTATTCATAATTGGTTCTCCATGCACACTTCATTTTAAACTAGAAACATATTTAAACAATAAGTTCTTGGAAAGCACTTGACCTCTTTCTGATCTGTTCTTTGATACTTGGGTCTTATGAGTAAAGAGTTTTGATCGTTCTCTTTTAGTTCCTATCTTGAGGGTTATGGTATGGTAAACAAATCCTCCTCCACTTGTAAACATAGGCGAAATCGCTTATTCATTGCAAAATCCGTTTGTCAATTTCTTCGTTTCTCTGTCAATCTATTGTGACTGATCGATTAATTTTTGGGTTGTCATCGAATCTAAGGAGATGGATGCAGACGACGAACTTTGACATCGAGAGAATATGACCATGACGTTAATTTTGAATTTGTAAAAATTGAAGATTCCCGACCCTTTTCACCCAAAATTGATCGCAAAAGACGTTCTTATTGTTGCATTTGACCTTGGTCATCCAATTCAGATGTCGACAAGAAATTTTTTGATATTGACAAATGACATTCGATTTTTTAATGTCTTTTTCATTTTCCAGTTATTTCCATATTTTTTAATAGCAAGCGATATTGGCTAAGTTATCATTTTCTTCAGCTAACAAATAAGAAGAATAGTTTATGCGAGGTCATTTTAAGATTTTTTTAGATCGTGATAAATGATGCAAAAAGAATTAACACCATAATATTGGACGGCAACACTGGAATGGTGACATTTCTTTCTAAGGCCCAACAATTGAATTATTTTATAACTTGATTATAGGTAAATGTTTATGGATTTATTAAAAACAAATTTAAAATGAATTAAACCTTATGAAGGGACACACAATAGGGGAAAATAACATAATTTCCGCTGTTATAATGTCAAAGTAATACTTTTCTAAGGCCCAACAATTTAATTATCCTATAACTTGATTATAAGCAAATTTTAAGGATTTAGTTGAAAACAAATTTAAAGTGAAAATAAGCCTTATGAAAGGACACACACTAGGGGAAAATAACATAATTTCTGTTGAAATAATGTCAAAATAATACCTTTTTAACTAAGACATGAGAAAACATGTAGCCATTTATTGTTAGGATACACATGTAAGTTGTGCTAAAGAGAAGTCCCACGTCAGAGAATTTGTATGGTGTTGAGCAATTAATATATTATAATCGGTCCATAACTCATAGGCTTATTAAGTGAAGGTGAATCCACCTAGATATGTTAATGAGTTCGAACTTGGGTTCCCTCTCGATGATCTCCTTAGAAGAATGTATTATACTTTTGATGTGTGCTCCCAACAAATGGTATCAAAACCAATGGTTAATTGATAGGCCTCTGATATGTTCCAATGTTTATTAAATATCTCAAAAAGGAAATATCATTATCAACACTTGTTCCGGGTGAAAATTGCCATCACGGTTGGTGTAGCGAGAAAAGACACCATGGACGATTGGTCTAGCCTAGCAATGCGAGAGAAAGACCATGGACAGTCAGTCTAGTAACGCAAGGTAAAGACCATGGGTGATGAGATAAGTTGATGTAGAATGATACCTAAATTAAAGGGGAGCATACTCAACACTGGAGCTCACATGTGAAGGGGAAACAATTGGTCTAGTGACATGAGATAGAAACCATGGGTGATGCAATCCCAAGTTAGCAACTGATGTTGGTTGGTTGCTGAGAATAGTTGCGGGTGCATTGTAATGACTTGGAGATAAGGATCAATCCCAAGTTAGCAGTTCATGTTGGTTGGTTGCTAAGCTTAGTTGTTTGTTCATTGCAATGACTTGGATATTCAAGTTGAGATAAGTTATGTAAATGGATACCTAAATTAAGAGGGAGCATACTCAACACTATAGCTCACACATGAGGGGAAGATTGTTGGGATGTATGTATGAGTTATGTTAGAAAGAAGTCTCACGTCAAAAAATTAATGTGATATAGAGTAGTTAATATATCATAATTAACCTATAAATCATTAACTTAAAATTTTGTGTGAAATAGGTCCAGTTAGATACATTGACATGTTCAAATTTGGACTCCTTTTAGTGATCTTCTCAAAAGAAGATATCAGGCTTCTACTGTGTATCCCTAACAATCTTCATGTTCGTGAGGATTATCATCTGGGAGTGGCTCTGGACTTGGAGGTGATCGAACTCGCTCGCCCCTGCCCTTTTTCTTCTTCAAGCCTCCCCAATTCCCACTTTCATTTTCACAACGGGCCACTTCACGCCTTCTCTCTAATCCTCTCTCGCTGCGACTTCTAGATACTATTCTGTGAGTCGTATGAATGGCGGTCTCGGTCTCCTCGATGATGGTGTCAGAGATCAATCATTTGCCCAGAGGTGAAAGGAGTTGAGAGACGGGTAAGAGATACTAATCTGCTCAAGCGTTGAGGGTTGGTTGAATCGCAGTTTGATTTAAAACTGGAATGAGACGCGGTTGTTCCATTCAAGCTTTGGCGAGGAAATGGAGTCGACGGCACGCCAGAAATGACTGAAAGGCTGGCTATTGTAAAGGAGAACGTCGCGGGACAGATTAGGGGAAGACGTGTGATTTCAGGGTTCTTGATTTGGCGTGATTTGACCCTTCGTGGGTAAGAAAACAGCTGGATCGTGTGTAGACCCACAAGGAAAATACTAATCAATCACAGTCAACGAGGTTCATGGGGAAATCGACTAAGTTCTTGCCCAAACGAAGGACAAAGGAAACCCGGGATGTAAGGGGGCAAACCCGCGACTCTGGGTGGCAAATGGAGAAACAGTCTTGTGCAGAACTTAATTGATAAAACTAAGTGACCTTCCATATTTCTAACAAGCTTCTACATAGGGATTAAAAGCATATAGGAAAAGAAATATCAACCAACGGAATCACAAAAACCAATTTCATCCCTGGAAAATAGAGCCTATTATTACCAAGAGGTTTAGTGAGAAAACTGGCAAACTGGATCCTGCTTACGAACTCAGTGCGCACACTATGGTTATGCACATGGTCCATAATAAAAGGGAAAATTATCTAAAAAAATCACAAACTTATTACATTTTTGCCAATTTAGTTTAAAACATTTAATGTTTGGCCAATTGAGTCTCATCAATAACCAGCGAAGGTTGCTCGCCTCGGACGTAGGATGCCCTCACCAGCCTCGGGTGAGGGACACTCGGCCGGGGTTGGCGAGGGTCGGCGACGCCTAGGCGGGTGAGGGCAACCCTTGCCCTCTCCCAGGCAAGGGCACCTCCTGCCAACCTAGGCCTAGGCATTCCTTGCTTGAGGCTGGCGACCTCCGCCCACCATTGATTAAGCATGGCGGTGGCTGGCAAAGGGAAAAAGAGAAAAAGAAAATAAGAGAAAAGAGGAAAAAATTAAAAAGAAAAGGAAAATTAAAAATATTAAAAATATTAAAATTTCTCGTTAGCGTCGGTCTTGTCACGTAAAATAGCCCATGTTCACATCAACTATTTTTTACCAAAATTGGCTCAATTGGCAAAAACATGAAATGGTTTATTACTCAATTGATAACATTAAAAAGTTTAAAACTAAATTGATAAAAGTACAATAGGTTTAAGATTTTTTGGACATCTTTCCTCTAATGACATGGTGTCTAACTTCGATATGGTTGGTCCAAAAATGTTGTATCGAGTGTCAAATCTATGGCGCATGTATCCTTGCATTTTATGGGCATTTTGAAATTTTGTAACCCTTGATTGTTACCTCATCCGAAGAATTGGAGCGAACATCTACCAAGAGTGATGTACTCAGACTCAATTGTAGACAATGCAATTAAATTTTGTTTCATTGAAGACCCGGAGACTAACAACATAAATACTTAGGCCAATATGGAATCTGTAAATACTGCATCTTAACTTCGAGGCTCTAAGGAAAGATATTACCTAAGGATAGAGAAAATAGATTCAATTAGCATATGCGCCAGAGTACCAGATATGCTAAGATCTGTTCGATGTTCACACGTAAACATTCCAATTGGCCTGTTCTTTCGTATTACACTTCGTAACATCTTGAGTGTCTATTGTTCTTTCTATGAATTTTTTTTAGGAGAAAAATCACCAAGAGAGATTGGGCGAGACAATGAGTAAGGATCGAATGTAATCAACTCTTGGGATCAAGATATGGATGACATATCATAGTTAATTGTTAAATTATATTTTGAGTTTGAGCCTTATATGAAACTCGACACGTTTAGAGGATTGGATTTTTTATTTTTATTATAAATCTGGTGTGGTCTTTTAATCCTGCGCAAATCTGGAGTCTTTGGGCGCGGAAGTTGACCTTATTGTCCGTTGAAGAAGGTTATCTTTGACCCTTTGACTTATTGACTTTCCTTATGTTGCGTACAGGGGGGAGGCACTTTCGGATACGTGCGAAAAGAAGTGAACACTTATTCCTTATATGTAAATCCAGGAGAAGTCAGAGAAAAGAAAAGTAAAAGAAAGAATTTTTACATCTTGACTTTTCTTCTCTGTGGAACGACTTCGTAGGTTCTTTCAGAAGAGAGCAGCCGCACAAAGAAGACAGAAGGCAGCAGACTTTCTTGTTCAACTAAATATCTTGATGGGCTAGAACTTAACCTTCCTTCCTTGCGATCTCCCTGGATCATTGGGATTTTGTTGTGCATTACAACACTTACAAAATCAAAGAATTCCTGAAACACTTTTACATCTCTCTCTCTCTCTCTCTCTCTCTCTCTCTCTCTCTCTAGTAACAATAGGCATTTCCATAAATCCCCTAATTATGAGTATATTCTTTTGTGAAACCGAGTAACACCTAAACAAGAAAGTAAACCTGATCCCCCAAAGAAACTATATGGTGACTTAAAATTTATCCAAATAATTTATCTGATCTTGGAAGGTATCTCCAATGGAAAATGAGAGCCACATCTAAACGATGAATGCAAGGACGTAGAAACCAAATTTAATGACAAGGTAAAAAATTGCAGTGCCTAACTCATCCGGAGGCGCGAGATATTGAAATTTCGCTATGTAAAAATTGCATCAAGCACCAAAAGGAGCCCGCCACCCCTCTTTCTCTCTTCGCTTGGTCTGCTATTGCTAATGGCTCCTGTCTATACCATCTATTTCTAAGCAAAGTTTTGCTGTTCGGCTAGCTGAAACAACCAAGTTTTAACAAACAGAGGACCGGAATGAGGAAGTTGATTTGATTTTTTCTTTTGGCCAAGAGGAAGTTGAAGATTAGCATAGACAATTCAACTGCTGAAGAGTCATGCTTGGATCACATTTTCCTTTGGCCTATAATATTTCTAATGGAGTTCTGTCATTACTGGAGGAGGCACGTCTTTTTCCTTTCATAGATTGTATGCTTGACATGTTTTTAATAACATTTTTCACGTTGGCCGACATCACAAAGGTGCAGCTGTTGGGGGGTTTCGCAGGTCTGACCGTCGTCTACAGAAGTCGTCTGCGTTTGGCCCAAGTCCTGTCTATCCTCAGCTTGAAACGTGGACTTCAAAGTACAACAGCTACGCAAAAATGTGTTCGATCAAACCACTTGGAGGCAATGGTCTTGAGAGAGACAGGGGAAGGGAGAACCCTCATGAGTTTTTCATTGCGTGATTTGACTTTGCCTTCCATCCCAACGTTAAGATTATTTTATCTAATGATTATTTAAGTGAGACGGAGATGAACGACTTTTAGTATTTGTAAGAAAAACGATAACATTTTCGAAACTTTTTTCTTTTTTGTTTACAATTTAATAGCACTAGCACAAGACTCCGTTAAATAAAGGTCATGAAATACTCTACAAGTACATAAACTGGGATTAATTTAGAATTTGACTTATACAGGTGACTATGGCCTAAAATAATTCCATGTAGTTGGAGAGATTTGAATAGGTGACCTTCAATTCATAAATAAAAAAATTGCTCTTGCCCCAATCACGTGAACCCTGCCAGTTGAAAAAGAAGGAATTTTATTATAGGTTCTAGAATTGGGAAGACTATTTTTATGGGTACCAGGACTGGGATTCCAGTCTCCTTTCTCATTTTCCCCAATATCTAACTTGAATAGCTTCTTCTTGTGGGCTCTGTCACTGAGAAAATCCCGTTCGTCAAACACTTGCATATATTAATGAGGTGGACATGCGAGGGTTGCTAGACAAAGTCTCTCATCAAAAAATTAATATGATTTGGAATAATTAGTAGTTTACATGACTCAAAACTCATTGACTTAATCATTTAAAATGAAGATGAGTCTAGCTAAATATGTTAATATTTCGGAGAAATGGGCTCTCTTTATTGATCTCAAAAAGGAATTTGTGACAAACTATAATTCAATGGTGAAACTTTAGGACACTCTTGGGAAAATGCACAAGGTTCCATAGCTAATCGAGTGGCTCTGGAAGCATGTGTACAAGCTCGTAATACCAAAAAAATTTTAGAAAGGGGCATTTGATACCCCTTCTAACTTTACGTTTTCAAACAGCAATTACATATATCCTTAGCCTCTGCAACCCATCGAAATGTCATTGCCCACATATAAAAACATAGTCCCTCGTTCATATTCGCACATAATTCTTCTGAGCTGAGGAACGTGATCTTGCTTATGCTAATGAAATTATGTTGAGACTAGCACGTGGAGTCCTGAACTAGACGTTACTAGTGAATTGTGGGAGCAGATCTAACGTAAAGTTGAACCAATGGATACTTTTTGATTGGATAATTACCGTTCGTTCTCGTAAGAAAATTGCAATGGAACTCAAACAAATCTTTTCCCAGAAGGATTCAGCAGAATACAAAGACTCAACCCAGTAGTCGGGTGACGAACATCAAACGGTTCAGTCTATCTCCACTAGACCATGGGTCAAGACAAGAATGGGAATATAGCGAATCGTTGCCAAGTTGACGATATAATAATGATCCTAAACTAGCAAAACTTGTGTGGGGGATATCCTCATGAAGGCAGTGATGAAGTTATAAGAACCGCCTAATGAGTTGAATTCTTGTTGTTTAGTACATACCATGGGCCAAAAAATAAAATATTGCTAATGACTTTCGTTTTCTTAATAAATTAGTTCTTTTCATTTTCAATTCCAGTTTTATCTTTAGATTGGACTAGATTAGAGATAGCATATCTTCTCCTATATCTCGTCTCTATCTATCAACCAGGATCCCCACGCCTCTAGTTAACATGTTATTGAATATAACCAGGAACGGATCTAGAAAGTTGAATTCTTTTTAATGGAGATTAACACGCCCTATAAAAAGAATTTTTCAATACTGAAAGAGAAAGAGCAAGGATAATAAACTAGCTAGTTGAAGAATTGAAAATTTCTTGGATGCTCCAGATGTATGTACGAAACCAACAAGCATGCCCCATTAGATGTTGGTTCTCATGTAGGATCTAAATGATCTAATGGGGGGTATAAGTTGCGCTCACATGCATACGCAATGAGAGTTTGTAGGACTTGCTCCTGCAGAGTAGTCGATCGAAATGCATTTACAAAGTCAGCTAACATGCACCAATGGACGTTGGCCATCATGTACTATCGACTTGATCAGATGATGGGTGTGAGTTGAGCTCACATGCATCGGGAACATGTACGACTTGGTCATGCGGAGTACTTGGTAAATACGAATATAATTAGCATATAAAGTATCCATTAGGTAATTTCGTCCATGAACATATCAGTCCTTGGCAAAAACAAGAGTCGCTCTTAAAGTAAAAGGAACTTTTTCACACTAGCGATTCAACGGAGTAATTATATATGAACGGGGCTAATACACACGCAGTCCCCTATTTTTAGCAAGTGAATTTATTTCTGCAGCAAATTAATTCTGAGACTGAGTGTGATAAACAAAATTTCGATGCTGACAACGTAAATTGGAAAATGGCACCTTAAGGAAAAAGAAATTAAATATCGAGCAAAGAGAATGGTCCACGTCGTTCTATTTTAGGAAAATAATTTTGTATCATCGTCCTTGAAATTTGAAATATCTTGCAAGACATCAAATGTGAAATGTCATGGTCCATGAAAGAACACCCACGTTAATTTGAGCGGATATTTTCGCTTGGTCCAAAAGCAGCACATCAAAAGCCGAATATATCAACCGTGAGAAAAACGGAAAATTGACCCAGAATCCCAAAGAGGACCAAAACATGCGTCAAATAATGGGAATGTCCGAGTTTCTTGGCGATAATTTCCCTTTTGAAATTAACTACGCAGAGGAAAAAGCGAATACGAACTCGTCGAGAATTTGACAAAGTCCATAAGCCCATGTATATACAATATTCACCTGACTAATTGAACCTTCCACGGACTTTTTCACCCCGTAGCCTAACTATAATTTTTGAGGACGATACTATCCTTAGTCATTAGCCCTTCATGTACTTGGCGTGTCAAATAATCAAGGGGCGATTTGGGAAGTTCATGACCGTTGCGATTACCCACCCGGCTTGGATACGAACACATACCGAGAGTCGAAGCGATAGTTGTAGTCCTAACCCCACCAAAAACAACGACAATTGTAGTTAAGACAAGTCATAGTTCAACTACACATATCTGCTTCACCATGCACTATAAATGGGCGACGTATTTGTGGGGGTTAAGCCTACCCGGACATGTTTTGCCTCTGCATTCAAGAGGTCGTTGGTTCGTTCGAAATCTTTTGAAGACGGTACATATAGAAAGGTATGTCCATGTGTTTCATATTGAAAGAGTAGCCTCGTCTCTTCTTTTTCACCTCTCCGAAGGTTACCCCTTCCAAAGAAACCGTTATCAATTCTCTTTATTTCCAATCTCTGCAGAAAGGCCAGCTCTTGATTGTGAGCCTGCGTTAAATTTGGATTTGCGGGGTGATTTTCTCATTGGCAGCGGCTATGGCGGAGATGGGTTTCGGCGGTGGCAGAAGGGTTCGCTCCATGGGTGGTTGACCGCGGCAGTTCGTTTGCTTTTCTTGCTTTGGCTTGCTCCGCGGTGGCGACAGTAAGGTATTTTCCTTGTGGCGTAATGTTTTAGTCTTGCATTCAT